>JAWZTD010000001.1:13028839-13040167 GCA_035221335.1 Echites panduratus | reverse complement strand
GTGCCGCGAAGGTGCAATCAAAGGATGTGGGGCCGGTAAAAATGCACAGCACTGTATGGCAGAAAGGAGTTGCAACATGGATTGTTTACTGGGATGCACCTGGTAGTGGTTGGTGCACTGTGGTGTGGAGCTTACTGCGGGTGAGCACTAACAGTGCTGATTTGGGAACCATTTTGTGAAGATAGAAGATGCAAAGTGAGGTGTGTTGAAGAGAACAGGAATGGTCTTAGGCATTTTCTTTTCTAGGACTTTTGGATTCTTTCATTTGAAATGGGAAATGTGGAACGTAATAAGAGCATGTCCTCTTTATTGTTCAATCCAAACAGGCACTGAGCTCATCTGACAATTTGCACTTATTGTTTCATCCTCTTAAGATTCGCAATTCTGTTGATTTATCTAGTCATACCTACTTTACTTGATAGCTTAAGTTATATGTGGTTTTAATTTCTATAAGCCAATGCTTCAGTAGTTTGCCTGAGACTGATACTGGATCTTCCCAAAATGAGTTGGGAACCAATCAGCAAAGTAGTGCTCCAAATACAAATGTGTCATCGGACAAGAGAAGCACAAGCACCACTGGAACTATCACAGATTTATTGGCAAATGCTGGGAACACGCTAGGAGGAGCTGAATCAGAGCTTGTTTTAAATCCTCTGCGGTTAGCATTTGAGACCAAGAATCCAAAAGTTGTGGAGCTTGCATTGGATTGTCTCCACGTAGGTGCCTATAATTTGTTTCTGTTCAGATTACTTGTTGGAAGAGTTTTACATGTCTTACATGTCCCATTCTATGCTTCATATTCTCTACTCATTTCCTTATGGTTTGTGCCTTGATCTTGTCTCCTTGTTGAGTAATTAGTGTGAAGGGCGTAATTTTTTTGGGACGTTGTGTAAACAGTGGGAAACATATGATTCAATAATTTATCTCACTTGTTTAATTGAGATAAAAATGATTCATAATACATGCCATGCGTTTCATTTGTTTTATGGTGTCTTTTTCTTCTGTAATTAAGAATGGTTTTTTTGTTATGCTTTCTTCATACAATTGACCCTCACTTTCAAATCTCACCTTGTTTTAAAGCAGTATAATATTGTTACTTATCTTCTTGTTCAGCTGTTGCACCCCAACATAATCTCCATTCCAAATTCTCATAGCTTTTGGTCAATCCAAAATTTGCTGTTTTCTTCTCATGAGTTGGTTTTTGCTGAATTTGAAGTTCCTGAGCTTGTGAACAACACCAGTCATTTTTAAAGCACAAGCTCAGGAAGGAAGTTAGTGGATGTGAATAACCTTTAAGATCATGTTCTATCATTGAGACCAGACATAGGTTCTTTTGTAGTAATGGATGGAGTGCTAAATTGCTTCTAGCTAGTGTAGTTGGTTCTCATTGAATCACTAGTATACCTAATATGAAAATGAAAATGAGAATGCAGCTAATCCTCTGCTATAAAAATATGCTTATTAGAATTTAATCTTGGTATTAATTCTTATCTTGTAAAGATACAGTTGATATCTTGAAAAGGAAAACTGATCTGGTCATGTATCTCTGCTCTTCAACAAAGCTAGTGTATATAAAACCACACCTTGTATGCAATTGCAATTAGTTTAGATGCATCTGTTCCAGGTTAATATATGGTTTGATATTCTTAAATCCTGAGATAAGTGAAAGCATGAGGTTCAGTAGTAGATAGATCATTTCTCCTAAATTTTCTAATTGCAGAAACTTATTGCATATGACCATTTAGAGGGTGATCCTGGCTTAGATGGGGGGATAAATGGATCATTGTTTACAGACATCTTGAGCATGGTCTGTGGTTGTGTGGATAATTCATCACCTGACAGGTATGTGCCTTATTACACTGGAAAAGTGTGCTAGCCTATAGATTTAGCTTCTCCAAATAAATTTTCTAATAAAATGCATGCAGTACCACTCTTCAAGTGTTAAAGGTGCTTCTCACAGCTGTTGCATCCACCAAGTTCAGAGGTATGCTGTTATAGTCTGCAAGGAGTTATTATCATTATTATATTTACTATCATTGGTTGGTTCTTTTTCTTCGGGCTACCTGCAGTGTGAAACTTTTATGATTGATACTGTTCCGCCCTGGATAAAGAGGGACGCACTGAGATACAATTGGCTGAAAACTACACTTGAATTGTTGTGTGAACTATGAGCTTGGTTTTGTTTTTGCTGGATCTGCAATTTGCTGCCTTATCTTTCGGAACCCTCCATCTCTGCATGATTTTATCTTTATCAATGCCATGGGTATTGAGTTAGTAAAATTTGTTTTGGGAAGAACACAAGCAGACAGTGCTTTTGCTGTGATCTGCTTTAATGGTAGTTACATAAATTCTGAATGGTTTTTCACCTAAAACCGAACAGACAAGAAAAAAAAGTTATGAGGATGTCAAAATTGAACTGGTTTTTTCCCCCTATAATATGAAGAAGTTAGTGAATGGAGACCATATATTAACTTTTGTGGTAAACATTGATCTCAGAAAATTTTTATATTGCGAATTTGACTCATGACACTCTTTAGATCAATGCGAATTATAAATGAATCCTTTATATTTAAAATATTTTAAAGATTGCTTTTGTGTGGGCATTTTTTCATTGTTTTAAAACTCAATTTTGACTTGATAAATATTTATTTGTCCACATGGGATACTTTTGCCCATTTCTTTGTCTTTGTAAGTACCCAAGACTTTTTTTTCTTCGTAATAATGGATTTCTCTGTTGACATGCAGTTCATGGGGAACCTTTGCTGGGTGTAATTAGGGTCTGCTATAATATTGCCCTGAATAGGTAATTTAATCTGTTTTATTTGAGTTAAGTTGTCTCTTGGACTTAGAACTAACTCTTGAATGGGTTTGTAGCAAGAGTCCCATAAATCAAGCAACAGCAAAAGCTATGTTAACCCAAATGCTCAGTATTGTATTTAGACGGATGGAGACTGATCTGGTATATTTGCTTTGAAGAATTGCCTGTCAAATTAGCAGTTGGTATATCTAGTATAATATCTAAGAATTCTGTAATGTTTTCTTTAAATTCAGGTCTCTAGTTCATTGAATTCTGTTGCTGAAAAAGAGCTTGCTTCCAAAAATGTATCAGACATAGAGGTAGAAGAGAAATCAGAAAGTGATCAGGATGATAAGGGGGTGACTTTGGGCGATGCGCCGTCTGAAAATCAAGTCAAAGACACATCTATTACATCTGTTGAGGAACTTAAAAATCTTGCTGGTGGTGCTGATATCAAGGTATGTTACCAGTCCAAGGTGCCTTTTTTTTAAGAAAAAAAAAATTTATTTTAGAAGAAATCCTGGTGTTATCAGGTTCTTCTCTGCAATTTGAATACTCAAATCTCTACGTCTTCTTGTAGTCCTGCCAGTTTTCTTGAGTAGCAATAAACCTTGATTTGCGACTATTTGATGTTTGCAAGATAAAATTCCTTCCTTTACTACAGGGTCTAGAGGCTGTTCTGGAAAAGGCTGTGCACATGGAAGAGGGTGAAAAAGTCATGAGGTCCCTATCTTTTCTGCATCGTAAATGGATATAATGTGTTGGTATGATATTTTGTTTCCTTCCAACTAGAATATTTGATTACTTCTCAGGGGGATTGACTTAGAGGGCATGAAGATTGGAGAGCGTGATGCTTTGCAACTTTTTCGCTTCCTCTGCAAGGTTTTTACTTCATCTATATATTATGGTCTACAATGTCGTTAATTGGGACATTTTTGATCTTTTATACTACTTGCATGCAGATGGGTATGAAGGAAGACAATGACGAAGTTACCACCAGAACCCGCATTCTGTCTCTGGAGCTTCTGCAGGTCATTTAAGGGTTTGATCTTGAGGGGATTATGAGGTTATTAGGATGTTTTGATGCATGCTTTAGAGAGTTTAAACAAATTTTACTTCTAATTGACACGTAAAGGGGGAAAGGAAGAAGAAACTTCTTATGGTAGAAGACAAGAGTATATATGGATCACTACTTGGCTAGTTAGACCTGACTTTGCCTGTGAAGTTAGTAATTTGGACTGAAATGATTAGCTGAAGCTTCATTTTCCATAGAGCCCAGCTTGGGTAGGCTTAACTAGTTTATTCTTCTCGTCAAGATGGTAAAAATCCATATTTGATATTTAAGAATGAGTCCGGATAGATGGGTATGTCTATGATACCAAACATTGAATTTTGCATTGCGATGGGGTAGATCCCTTATATTTTTAAGTCAAGTTTTTTCAAAATACTGTTAAGATGCAATGGCACATGTATAAAAATGCATAAAAAGAAACTAATGAAATCGATCTGATTATCTTTACAAATAGTTATGGATGTTTTACTGATGGAGACATAATTATATAGGACAGAAGTGTGATTTCTCTATACTAATGTTCAATATCCTTAAGTTCTATTTCTTTCTACCCACAATACTGAGAAAATAGTTGTCACTTTGAAGTAACTTCAAATTCTGTTCCTTCTGATTCTCTTCTCTCTTCATAATTCAATTTGCTCCTTCACAGACTGCAATTTTTATAACTAAATTCCTCGAGTACTAATGAGTGGTTTTCAGTGGATTAGAGATGTTCTGACTACTGTCTGAACTCATGAGTACTTGTTAATGCAAATCTCCCTTATCTTTCTAAGGTTCTATGCGCTAAGTATGGGACCACAAACCTCACACCAATAGGCAAATGACAGCATCTGGAAGCAGGGGGTTCCCTGATGATGCTCCCTTGGATCTCTCTGCCTTCTCCTTGGCGTAATACCCCCTATATTGGCTTGGCAGAAAAATTTCATTCTCCATTTAGGTTCAAGGACTGGTAATAGAATTAATGAAAGTGTAGAGAATAATAATGGGCTTAAGCTAAGGCTGCACCGTACTTGATTGATTTGTCACTTTAACAGAGCTAATAGCACATTAGCAAGCCAATTTCTAATTTAATCTCTGTTCTTATATTTGTTTTTAGCGAAGTAGGGTATGCTATACTAAAATCTATGGAACAGTTAAATTTCTGTTTCAAGCATATTGCTTCTATGTTTAACAACTTTGGGAATGTTTGGTGGTTACACATGAATGACTTTTGCAGGGCTTGCTGGAAGGTGTTAGTGTCTCCTTCACCAAAAACTTCCATTTTATTGACTCAGTGAAAGCTTATCTTTCATATGCATTATTGCGAGCATCGGTTTCTGCATCTCCTACCATTTTCCAGGTCTAGTGATAACTCTGTTTTCAGTTACTCTTCATTTAACAAGACAAAATCCTAAAAGTGAGCTTTCATTGTTTGGACAGTATGCAACAGGGATCTTTGCAGTACTCTTGTTGCGGTTCAGAGAAAGTCTTAAAGTATGAATACTATTGATCTCACCATTTCTTGAAACTCGGGTCATCCTGGCTATAATTATCTAATTTTCTGTGGCTAATGGCTAATAATCTTTTCACAGGGGGAAGTGGGTGTCTTCTTTCCGTTGATTGTTCTACGATGCTTGGATGGTTCTGATCTGAACCAAAAACTAAGTGTTCTTCGGTATGTTGTTTCTTTGGTAATTGATGAAAGATGTTTATATTATTAGTACTTTAAGTTTGGCAACCAAGCATCTTCCTGTCTAGCACTTTGCCTCAAGAAGAAGAAATGAAACAACACAGTGTTTTTTTTTTTTGTCTCTTACTGATATTCCTATTAGAACTTTGCATGTCTTGCAACATCTGGCACCCTTTAATTTAATAAGAAAAATGTGCCTTTGGCAAATCTCTGTGCATCTGTTCTTGCAGGATGCTAGAGAAAGTCTGCAAGGATCCACAAATGCTTGTCGATATTTATGTGAACTACGATTGTGATCTTGAAGCACCCAATTTGTTTGAAAGAATGGTTTGTCACTTTTTCTCCAGTCTGAGTAATTTCTGGAGTAAGGTGTTTTGTCATAAATTGATTTTTCTTGCTTGCCATTTCTGAATTAGGTCTCTACACTGTCTAAAATTGCCCAAGGGACTCAAAATATGGATCCAAATTCTGTTACAGCATCCCAAATGGGATCAATCAAAACATCATCCCTTCAGGTAGTCTGTCACTTGAGATGGCTTGTTCTATCCGTTTGACTCCTACAGAACCCTAGCAAACTTTTAATCTGAGGTACTGTTATGACTATTTTCTAACTCCTATTTCTTGGCCTTTCTAGTGTCTTGTGAATGTGATAAAGTCACTGGTTGACTGGGAGAAAACCCAGCGAGAATCACAAAAGAAGAAACTTTCTTCTGAAGAAATTTTGGCTCAGGATTCTGGGGAGTCAAAAGGTAGGGAACAATTACCCAGTAATTTTGAGAAAATGAAGGCTCAGAAATCTACAATTGAAGCTGCCGTCTCTGAGGTATATATGTGCATTAATCCAGTAGTAGAAGTTGAATGGTTCCTCTATACTATGACCGTTATGGGCATGGGCTGTGTGCTATAACAATGATTATGTTAACAATGTTGCAGTTCAACCGAAAGCCAAGCAAAGGTATTGAGTATCTGATATCGAGTGGTTTGGTGGAGAATACACCAGCATCAGTGGCTCAATTTCTTAGAAATACTCCCAATCTGGACAAGGTCAGTCTTTTTTTTTTTTTTGTGTATCTCTCTATCTCCCCGTCTCACTCTATATTTAATTTTAACTTTGTGAGCAACAAAAATTACTTAACTATCTTAGCTTTTTAGGCTATGATTGGTGATTACATTGGGCAACATGAGGAGTTTCCGCTTGCTGTCATGCATGCTTATGTTGATTCTATGAAGTTTTCTGGAATGAAGTTTGATACAGCAATTCGTGAGTTTCTCAAAGGATTCCGACTTCCAGGGGAGGCTCAGAAGATAGATCGTATAATGGAAAAGTTTGCTGAACGGTAGGTCCCTGATTGACTGCTCCTCTCTAGTTTGGGTAATTTTGCTCAATTGTCATTGAGGTTCCTTGTACTGTCTTTAGCTTGTAGTCTATAATTTCTTTAGCTATGACACGTACTTTTTTGAGTATAGATCTGAAGCTGAGCAACATTTTGGTGCTGCAAACCCGTGCCTTTAAAATGAAGAATTGATTATGAAAATTGTATATCAGAAATTTTGCGATTGGATGTGGACAACCATTTAAAATCAACCATTTATATCATGTGTGACCCACAACACAAATGCACACACAACACATTAACACACACAAGGAAAAAAAAAAAGAAAAGAAAGACCAACGAGGACTTCTTTTGTAAAACTCTCTTGATCATCCAACATTGTCAAATGACATTATTCATAAGCAGGATTGTTACAGCATGGGTCTAAATTCTCGTGACTATGTATTTCCTGCCTCAATATTTGATCTAGCCAAGTCTTTGAAAAGGGAATACGCAATTCACTGTACTTATGAATTTTCTGATACTTGTCAATATGTTCAAGCTAGAAAAAATACTGCTTCTCATCGTGATTGAATTGAAATTCTTTAGTTTGTTTTGTTTTCTTTTGCTATTTAACATGACATTTTTTTTATAAGATCAATGGTTATGAAGAGATGCATAGCCGAAAACTTTAGGTCCCATGCATTAATGGAAGAATTTAATTGATAATCTTGATGATTGTGACTGATGATTTCCATTTTTTGGCAGTTATTGTGCAGATAATCCTGGTTTGTTCAAGAGTGCAGACACAGCATATGTTCTTGCATATGCAGTTATAATGCTAAATACTGATGCTCATAACCCTATGGTGTGGCCGAAGATGTCCAAGAGTGAGTTTTTGCGGATAAATGCCCAAAACGATGCTGAAGAATCTGCTCCTGAGGAACTCTTGGAGGAAATCTATGATTCCATTGTTAAAGAAGAAATAAAAATGAAAGATGAACCTGCTGACCTGTCAAAAAGCAGCAAGCAAAAGCCAGATTCAGAGGAGAGAGGCCTTGTTAGTATCCTGAATCTGGCTCTTCCAAAAAGGAATTCAACTGATTCAAAGTCTGAAAGCGAATCTATTATCAAGCGGACACAGGCATATTTTAGGAGCCAAGGAAGAAAACGAGGTGTCTTCTATACTTCACTTCAGATAGAACTTGTGCGACCCATGATTGAAGCTGTGGGATGGCCACTGCTTGCAACATTTGCTGTTACCATGGAGGAAGGAGATAATAAACTGAGGGTTGTTCTTTGTATGGAAGGATTTAAAGCAGGAATACACATTACATATGTTCTTGGAATGGATACTATGCGCTATGCCTTTATACAATCCCTGATCAGGCAAATTCTTTTTACTCATTTATTAGTTATAAATCTTTTTTCTATTACTTGTTTATGTTGCACTTTGATTTCTGTCTGTAGCGTTACTTTGCTTTTGTTGTTATGAGTTTTGAATGGGCACTATCAGTTATTAATGTTTTGGTTTAAATTGGTTTCGTTGAATGTCATGGTGCCTTCTTGAAGAGCAGCTATCAAAGAACCTTGATCATAATTCTGATTGTTGTTGCATTGCAGATTCAACTTTTTACATGTGCCAAAGGATATGAGAAGTAAAAATGTTGAAGCACTCCGTACTTTAATTACTTTATGTGATTCTGACACCGATGCCCTTCAAGAGTCATGGGTAGCTATATTATCATGCATATCTCGGCTTGATTATTTAACATCAAATCCTACAGCAGCAGCAACTGTCATGCAAGGATCAAACCAGATTTCTAGAGATGCTATTCTGCAGTCTCTCAGAGAATTGGCTGGAAAACCAGCAGAACAAGTGTTTGTGAATAGTGTCAAATTATCCAGTGAATCTGTGGTTGAGTTCTTTACTAGTCTTTGTAATGTCTCAGTGGATGAGCTGAGACAATATCCGGCACGTGTTTATAGCTTGCAGAAACTTGTTGAGATTAGCTATTACAACATGGCTCGTATTCGTATGGTAAGTAATTATGCATTTTTCAAATTTTTATTTTGCTCATGTTCTTTATGTTTGTACTTTTGTGGTCGTATTGTGCTTCATAAATTGCAGTTTCTTCGGATCTTTAAGATTAAATTGAAATCGTTCATCCGTTTTACTCCTCATTCCTGAGGCGAACCTTCACAAATATATCATCAAGACCTTAAGATGGGATTTGCTAGCTTTCTTTATGGCCGGTTGCTGTTTGTGCAGAAAGCTGTTACTTCAATTGAAGTAGCAATTTGTGGCTTTTTACTTCCAATTAATCAGACGATTATCTGATTCAGCTTGATCTTAGATTTCATTACTCTGCATGCTGAAAATATTTTCTTTTTGGTGAACTGTATTTGCTTAACTTTAAACAGTTGAAGCTATATGCAGAGTGCCAAACCTTTCTCTGGCAAGCATAAACTCTGTTCCGTGTGCCTTTTATCTCTAGTATGCCGTATAATGCTTTTATTCTCTAGTGCATTCACCAATCAGTTATTGGGTGTAAAAAACTATGTGGCTTTTGGACATACTTTATTAGGTCATCTCGTCACCTGATATCTGCCAAATGTATTTCTGCAACCACTATGAAGTGTTTATAGGTTCGAATATCCCAAAACTAGTCACTATTTTATGAGAACCTATTTGTTCATCTCTCTCTTGTTGTATCTAGTGGAAAGATCTTGTGCCTTTCCAGACTGGTCCTACATATGTTTGGGTTACATCCATATTTCAAGTGACTTATACAGAATTAATTTTTGTTTAGGTGTGGGCTAGAATATGGTCTGTGCTCTCCAATCATTTTATTTTCGCTGGGAGCCATGTCGATGAAAGGGTGGCTATGTATGCAATAGATTCATTACGCCAACTTGGCATGAAGTATTTGGAGCGTGCTGAACTTGCAAATTTCACATTCCAGAATGACATCTTAAAACCTTTTGTGATTCTTATGCGAAACAGCCGCAGTGAAACTCTAAGAAGGCTTATTGTGGACTGCATTGTTCAAGTAATGTCTGCTTCCTATGTTTTGTTTTATGGCTTCTTGTCTTTCATGGAGATCAACTCAGTTTGATATGAATAACAGATGATAAAATCAAAAGTGGGAAACATCAAGTCTGGTTGGCGAAGTGTGTTCATGATTTTCACTGCAGCCGCAGATGATGATACAGAACCAATTATTGAAAGTGCATTCGAGAATGTAGAACAGGGTATGAATCCACCCATTATTTCCTCTTTCCTTTCATTGTCTTGGTAATTGGTCATCGTACAAGACTTCCTACCCTTGGTGCAAGACTGGTATATATGATATTTGCTTTTTGTTAAAGAAAAACGAAAATTTTAGTTTGTGTAACTTGTTCAATCACTTCTAACATAAGAAGGTTTTGCAGTTATCTTGGAACACTTTGATCAGGTTGTTGGAGACTGCTTTATGGATTGTGTGAACTGCTTAATTGGGTTTGCGAATAATAAGAGTTCTCACAGAATAAGTTTGAAAGCTATTGCACTCCTCCGCATATGTGAGGATCGTCTTGCTGAGGTTTGTATTCTGATACTTAGTTTTATTATAATCTAGTATATATGATTTCACTTTCTGTTTTCATTTCTTTGGTGCATCATTGGTTAATGTGTTCCTCAAAGCAAAAATTTGGTTTCTTACAAAACCTAACTCAAAATTCCATTCTTTGGTGTTACCTTTCTCAGATTTAGAAAGCCTTCAGTAATTCTTTTGAGCAGTTAAGGCCACAGCGAAGGAAGACAAGGGCATGTCTTCCGAGCTGTTGACTTTATTGTAAAATGTGATTCTGTTTGAATCTTAGAGTAACTCATGTGCCAGGTTGAAGAGAGTAAATACTGGTGTGGGAACTGCTTTTGTCTACATTTTTAAACATAGGAGATCAATATATACTATAGTTGGTGTTATTCATATTGGATAGTAATTTCTAATCTTCCTCTGCACTGAGAAATAGAAGTCTATGGAATACGAGGAGAGATATGTTACTGAATACTTGATGAAGAAGTTGCTTTTCTTAAACAAGAATTTCTATGATTTTATAGCTTTCCTTTAGTTCTCTATTTCCTTCATTTTGAGTTCATTCTGTCCATTTAGGTTGAGTGTCTCCAGGAGTATTCCTCTTTTAAGCTCAGTTTTTTGAGAACAATTTCTTAGCATAAAAGAAAAAAAGAAAAAAGAAAAAGAAGAGATGAGTATGTCTCTTAAACTTTTAGCTGGTGACAAATTGATTTTTACTTTTCCTGAGTATCCGTGGTACTTTCATACAAAGGAACAAGTTGAATACAGAAACTAAGTGAAAACTAAACTGTCAATAGATTGCCTTTTCAATTTAGTGATAACCGACACATGTCCTAGCTGATATTGGTGTGTGTATACCTATTGTTAAAAAGGACTTAATTGTGTGAAATGCCAAGCAT
>JAWZTD010000001.1:12967414-12978012 GCA_035221335.1 Echites panduratus | reverse complement strand
GGGCTTACCTCAGTCTGCACGTCTTTGACTTTGTATGTTTTCAAGTACAACGTAATTTAATTTTCCCATTTGATAATATGACATTTTTAGTCTGAGTAAAAGGAGTACTTGATTGTATTTCTTTTTTCGCTATTTTTTAAACGAAAGAACATATTAGTGAAGCTTTGAATTATTTTTTAAAAAATAACCTTTTAATTTTAGACCTCAATAAATATTGAGAGGAATTTTACTACCCTATAATAATAAATGGAAAAAGTCTAGGGAGCCAACAGCTTATAATTATAATTACGTGTAGAATTTTTCAACCAATGAACTGCTTCATTTATTTATGGGTAACGTGCAGCGCATTCCAAGTAGAGAATACATATAGGCCTACGCGGGATGTTCTGCCAGTAATTTGTTTCATCTGGATCTAATGTATTTGCCTTCGTTCACATAATTATAAGATGATATATCTTCTAGGATATTCTCATGATCCTAGTAGTAATATATCTCTCTCAATCTCAGATCAGGATTAGACAGAAAAATGTATTTTGAATTTGTCAACCCTGCGGAACTATTAGTTAACATGGCCACATCAGAAAAAGAATGAAACTATTGACTTTTGGATATTAGTATAATAATGCAATAACAATAATATAATTTCTTAATCATCATTTTTCTTCAACTCATATTTCTTTTTTTATTTGACTTTGTTTGGCACTTTTTTTTTTTAATATATATTTTTTTTCTCTAGCTTTTTTTTATATTATTATTCAAGAAGGTTTAATATTTAATTAATTAGGCTGTACTAAACAAAATTTATGGAAGAAAACTAAGACAGATATGAAATGCGGAAGTTTTGTAATTATAACTTGGTGATCTTGGTCATGCAATAAAGTTGAACTAATTTATGCAAGAACTTGTTATTACATGCAGCGGGGAAATTGCCTAAGAACAATGGTATACCATGGAGAGGCAATTCAGGGTTACAAGACGGAGCAAGCTTAACAGATGTTAAGGGAGGTTTAGTAGGAGGATACTATGATTCTGGGGACAATGTCAAATACCATTTTCCTATGTCTTTTGCAATGACAATGTTGAGTTGGAGTGTGATCGAGTATGAACACAAGTATCGTGCCATTGGAGAGTACGATCATGTACGAGACCTCATCAAATGGGGCACTGATTACTTGCTCTTAACTTTCAATTCCTCTGCAACAAGAATTGACAAAATCTACAGCCAAGTATGATAAATTTTGATATCTTGATTGATTGATTTGAGATAAGTCCTACCCTCTTCTGATCCAGAGCTGAACTTCTTGTTTGTTTTTGTCCTAATTATTTTAAGGTTGGGGGATCACTAAACGGATCAACTATACCAGATGATCATTACTGTTGGCAGAGGCCAGAAGACATGGATTATGAGAGAAAAGTTCAAACAGCAAGTTCAGGTCCTGATCTTGCTGGGGAAATGGCAGCAGCATTAGCGGCAGGGTCCATAGTTTTTCGTGATAATGGTGTTTACTCAAGAAAACTTATCAAGGGTGCCCAAACTGTCTTTTCATTTGCCAGGGATTTTGGTAAAAGAACTCCATATTGTCGTGGAAATCCTTATATTGAACCCTATTACAACTCATCTGGATACTGGGATGAATATATGTGGGGATCTGCATGGATGTTCTATGCTACTGGAAATAGCAGCTACCTTACTCTGGCCACTGCCCCTGGCTTGGCAAGGAATGCTAAAGCAGCTCGCATGAGACCTGATCTCAGTGTCCTAAGCTGGGATAACAAATTACCTGCAGCTATGCTTTTGTTAGTAAGAACCAGATTCTTCTTGAATCCGGGCTACCCCTACGAGGACATGTTGCGAACCTATCATAATTTAACCGGTCTGACCATGTGTTCTTATCTTCAAAGATACAATGTCTTCAATTGGACACGAGGTATGAATCAAGCTGCTATTACTTTACCACTTTACATGTGCTGGTACTTGAGCCCCAATATAATTTAATTAAATGTCCTGTAAATGTTTTTGTAGGTGGAATGATTCAGCTAAACCACGGGGGTGGTCAGCCTCTGCAATATGTGGCAAATGCAGCTTTCTTGGCATCTCTGTATGCTGATTATATGAATGCAACTGGTGTTCCTGGCTGGTATTGTGGCCCCTCATTTATCACTTTAGAGACAATCCGCAATTTTGCAACTTCTCAGGTTTCTTCATTATCACAAAGCTTTTCATCAAAGTACTCTTCTTGATCAACCTGTTCTGACACTTTTCCAATTTTCGCCTTTCCCTATTGGTCCATTAGATTAATTACATTCTTGGTGCAAACCCGTCAAAAATGAGTTATGTGGTGGGATATGGCTCGAAATTCCCCAGACATGTTCATCACCGTGGTGCATCATTACCAAATGACAAGGTGACGCACTCGTGCACTGGCGGATGGAAGTGGCGAGATAGCAGAAATCCAAATCCCAATAACATTACGGGTGCCATGGTTGGAGGTCCAGACAGGTTTGACAAATTCCAGGATCTGCGCACAAATATCAGCTACACAGAGCCGACCATGGCTGGAAATGCTGGCCTGACTGCTGCTTTGGTGTCACTGACTAGCAGTGGTGGCCCTGGTGTTGACAAGAACACAATTTTCTCTGCAGTTCCACCACTGTATCCAGCTACTCCACCCCCACCCCCACCATGGAAGCCCTGAAAGACAAATACGATCAAGTCCTAGAGTTTCAGATGATATGTTTACTTGCTTCTTCGCCTTCTATTTGTACAAAGGCATCACAGTTTTTCTGAGAGATTTTCATTTTATACCAAAACTACATTTCAGTAACTGGGTTGATTTGCTGACTCTACTATAAAATGGATTCACTACAAATGTTATTCAGCAATCAGAAAGACCTAATTCTACTAAGTGCACATTAGTTTCTGTCAGGTGAAGAGCAAATTCATCCCATGTTTTTCATTCATGCCTACCTCACCTTAAGTTTTCTCTAATTGTTGAAGAAGATGGTTTATCTTGGAGTGAGAGGGAGAGGATTTCTTTTGATAACTCTTTATCTTTTTTATATAATCAAGGGAATCAACCTGACAAGCTTATGAATGAATGTTTCCTCTCTATTAGAGTAGAATGTGTAGTACTGTATATTTCCTCAGCACTAACATTTCAATACATTTCTAAAATAACAGAAATCTATACTTTTAACCCATGAAGTAGGATATGGTAAAAGGATTATTGTGAAAAGCAAGACCCTGGTTCTTCTGGGGCCACACGGCCAAGACCAGCCAATGGTGCAGCAGCTACCCCTCTTTGGTTCAGCAAACACCTAAAATGTGCTAACCTTCCAGTAACTTCCCTGGGATCCTTGGCTAGCTTATCATATGGTGTCCACAGCCTCTCTTCATTATAACAAAAGTAAAGAAAACATAGATGTTAATAAAGAAGTTTTGATATAGAGAGTTCCCAAAACTTGAAGACAAAAAAGGCTAATGAAGTACATGAAAACCATAGATTAGGACGTGACTAACTTTTAACTAAAGTATAAGCAGTGATAAGACCGATGAAATTGAAAATTAATTTCGGTTAGAAACTAACAATACTGCTTGGAGACGGAAAATAAGAATCAAGCCATTGAGTTCCAAAAAGATTTTAAATTAAGAAAATAGTAAATGCACCTGCAGCTGCAGCTGCTCTTGGCCATATAGTTTGTTCAATGTCTGATGCATCAATGTGTTCACCCCACATGCATACTTCACCACCTAAAACTAGTGCTTGTTGTTCCGGCTTTGAGATATTCGTGAGTGGCTCATTCATATAGAAACCATCCCATGTTGCATCCAAATGGTCCAAGTACCACTTGTCCTGGTTACTCACAATACACCGCAACCCAGCTGCAACGACTCTCTCAGCAACCCCACCTCCAAGCCTATTGCAGAACTTACAGAAGCCCAGTTAAACCAGAATCAAATGGATTTGAGTTTAATAGCTTTATACCGTTCTTTCCATTTCTCAGTAGTCATGTAATGCTACTATGTACATATATAGATCCAAGTCTCAGAAAAGTATGAAGATTAATAAAGCTCAAACTCGTCCTGATGTAGGCTCTTTCACTAACAATAATAAAACAAATCAAAAGATCATAAAAGGAAGACATACCAGTTGTGGACCACTGTTTTGCGGTTCAACTTATTACCAAAATTGTTAAAGGTTTCCTCCCTGTAGGTTTTACATGTTCTATTAGATTACATCCGAGTTAGGGTAAATAAGTATCTTAATTGATGACTTCATACCAGTTTATGATTTCATAGCCATGGGACAGAGCTATCTTTTGTGCTTGCAAGACAAAGTACTCATAACCCGTTGAGCCATTAAGACCCTTCTCCTTTAACCTGCCAAATTAGAATCTATCATCTAATGGACATTAGAAGGGCATACACAGGAGTAGAGCAGTAAATCCAAACAGGAACTACAATAGAAAAGCACCCAACGGTTATTTAAACTAATTTGGCAACTGAGGTAAGGATATTTCATGTGGGAAAATCATTTGAACTCTGCTCTTTCATATGGTTGCCGTGGTATTAGCATCCATTGCATTTATGGCAACTTTTAAAAGCTCAAGCACTATGCTGAAATGATTGAAATAAAGTTTTTGGTATTACACAACTTTGGTCATGTGATCTTAATCAAGAAATTTCCAGGCGCTTTATGTAGGAGATATAATTGCATTGATATGAACGAGCTCTATTTGAATATGAGATATGAGCTGCTTCGAACATTATCATAATAGTGAATAATGTTTGTTTATGATAATGTTTTTCTCCTGAAGAATTAACAAATGAAGAAAAGGAATTTTTTACCATTTGTTTATACGAGGAGTAAATGTCCAACAACCTGCAAACAACATTAATTGTCTTCACTTTTCTATAGCTGGAGACAAGATAGAGAATTGAGCATATGAACAAAGTATGAACTCACTAGTATCCACTTCATCACCACCTAGGTGAACAAATTTGTATTTGAAGACCTTACTGAAATCTGGAACATGAGATATTTCAGAATGTGAATTTCATTAAAATTTTCTGCAAAGTAGAGCTAAAAAGCTTCTTTTATCAACAAGTATCACCTGAGAGAATTCCATCTATAACTTTGAAAGTGAAATCATTGCTCACATCAAGTGGCTGTGTGCAATTTGTTGAAGGCCACAGGAAAGGATAACCAACGCCCCTGAAAGTTGAAACCGTTAATTCCAAAGATCAACTTTCAAGGAAAGCCACAAGAAAAATTAAAAATGCTTTCATTCCTAAATTGGAAAAATTTTCTGTAACTAGCCAACACGGTCTTGATCATAAAAGAAATTCAAGAGAATAGCTTTTGTTACACTTCAAAATAATACAGATGTTTAAAATCAACTACACACTAATTAAGTTTTACTGAAATGTGGAAAAGCTACTAGATATTCAATATTGGCTACAATCACTTCGTAAAGGGAACTATAACTGGATATCAAATAGCTGATACAATCAATTTGAAGAGCCGAAAATAGATTAATATTGACAATTTATCCACCCTTTACTCCTCTACTAGAGGAAATAAAGAAGAAAGTCCAAAAGGTAAACAAGAAACTAAAGGAAGCTAGTTCTGGCTCCCCTTGTCATAACATAGTTCTGAACTACAGCAATTTGCAAAGTAAATTGTCATCATAAAATTCAACAAGCCCCATAAAACAGATATACAAGAGATCATACAGGTAAGGCCAGCACAATTGACATTACCAGGATTGAGCATGTCCAGGAACATCAATCTCAGCCAGTACGTGAATTCCTCGTCTTTGGGCATATCTATCAGATTAGAGTTCAGAAAACTGTGAGGGAGAGAATACACCTTTAACTTGGCATAAGATAAAAGAAAAAATTAACTTACTTCACAATCTCATTAGCCTCAGCCATTGTATAGCGTTCTGATTTGGAATAGGCACCATTCCATAATTTAGGGTAAGAAGGTATCTCAAGTGGAAAAGATTGTGTATCTACAATGTGCCAATGCAGCACATTCTGTGTGTACAGAAAAAGTTACTAGTTAGAGTATAAGAGATGAAGAAGCCAGTACATTCATCACAATCATGAAGCTAGGTTCTGCAAGTTGGATATAAGGTATTCTAAGAACTCAAATTTCTGTACTCCAAGAACATTGGTGACTTCTGACTTAAGTAACATCATGCAATGTGTAATGACACTAGCATGTATGACATTCTCTTCTAATTCAATAACTATAATTTGGATGGAAACATGACTCTGTCATACATCATTATATCCATGTTGTACCAATAAAAGAACATCAACCACAAGCAAAATGGAACTCAGTACAGAGTGAATTGGCAACCCTGAGTCCTTGAAAGGAAAAATTGAGACATTGTTTTGAGCATCTGTAGCAATTGTCATGTCTTTAGACTAAATTTCCTGATGAACAACAAGTGACAGAATATCTCAAAACTGCACTAAACAAAAAACCAAACTTAACACACCCATATCCACAAGCACAAAATGACTCAAATGTTCAAAAAAGAGAAAAAAAAAAAAACACTAAATGAGAGGAGACTTTAAAAGAATAAAGCAGGCATAAAGCAATGTGGAGCATACCAGCTTAGCATATGTCATAGACTCAATAACTTTCTTTATCACGGGGATTGGCAAATAGTGCCTGGCGGTATCTGCAGCAAATACAACTTATAAGCATGCACATTAGGCATCTTCGATCCTTATTAAATATTAACAAATCAATTTCATCTTTTTTATAAGAAGAAGTAGAAGAAGAAAACAGTTCATGGCTGATCAAGACAAAAGAACAAAATAATTTTAGCCTTAATAGAAACCGACAGCAATATATCGCACATAGATATTATAACATGAATTGAAAAGCAAATATTTGAGTTAGAAACACCAAAAGAAACAATTCACAAGATTTACCATCTGATTTAGACCGTCAATAGATCTCTGGCTATCCAATGCTACTACAAGGCCCACCTTTCAGGCTACATAAACATTTCTAAAACTAGAATTACTGCCACATAAATATATGTGTTTCACATATCTTAGACAGCTCAGTTATTTATGCATTGGTAACACATAGAGTTTGAACTTTCTAATTCTATCCCCACAGAGTTATTAGTTGAGAATAATTCACTGGTGACCACAAGTTTGGAATGTTGCTTCTGTGTAAAAGGTTGAAACCAATTTTTTGTGATTGGATACACCATCCGTTTGGATGGTATCATCTAGTTCCGTAAAATGCACCTTTAAATTGGAGTTCATTTTTCGTTCAAAAACGAAATTTTTTTTTTAAATCAAATTAAATCATCCATCTAAGATGGGATGTATCAATTTTTTTTGTTTTTGTAAGAAAAATGAACTCCAATTGACATATACATTTTACGTGCTGATGGATGGAGAATGAGCAATGGAGGAAAATATGTCATATCCAATCACACCCATCACATTTTCTGTACAGTTATTAGGGATGAGAATGAGCATCTTTACAAAGCTAAAGATAATTTTGCTTCCAAATAACTGAGAATTTCTTCCTTTTTTCTTTCAGATAGAACAAGCCATAGCAAACAAATATGTAAAATCACAGAGCCATCTAACCAATCAAAAGACCACGATACGCAAATCGTGGCTGATCAAGAATACTCCAAGGGGCCTGATGAATTTCAATTGCTCTGGATCTGACCTTAAATTGGCAAATTTGGCTAAATGTCTGCAAAAATCATTCAAAGAAAACATTTCTCAGTTTTATATCTTCATTTTAACCAAAAGAAGTACTTTTGGTGCATCATGTTACAGGCTGAAACCTGAAGTCCATGCAATGCCCCATAAACAGTCGGTGCCTGCCTCAAGATGAAAAGTCGAAAATTAGAAAACTTGAACAGTTCGAAAAATTACAAATTTACAGAAGAAAAACCCCCCCCCCCCCCACCAAACAAAAAAAAAAGTGTCTTAAACTGCTCAACTGAAATGTCAACCTCGGGTGTTCCTGGCAATTTATTCCTCTACACAAACTTCCAACATTTTTATTTCCATATCAAGAGAACAGTTATAGGTGCCTTTCAACTATTAACATATAACTTGAATTCATTGGATTGTTATATAGTATCATATGAAATATTATGTTAATATATCTTCATCCAACAGATATCTCAATCAGTAAATCACATGCAATGCTTAACCCACATACAGAATGATGTAAGCACAACTTTGATTATACATTTATAGTCAATTTAACTACTAATTGCTATCATGACATCATTCTTAATATTTCCTGTCACTACACTTGAAACCCCAAGAAATAACTACTTTTCTAAGTGCCTTCTGATCTGCCACTGACATTGCCAGTAAAAAATGATCAGTCATAATGAACCATATCAATTAAATAGAGTATTCAATATTCCGCTGCTTCAAAATGTGATAATAGCAGTGGATGGATGGCAAGTAGCAGAAAAGAAGGAGGAGAATATTGTTGGCAGACACAAATTTGCTTGTTAGATCAAAGATGACATCTCAGTACTTGATAAAGTTGATAACCATTAGTAATATGGTAATAAGAAATTGGGAACACAGAAATGAGGAACCTATAACCTGACCTTTTAAGGATTAAACCATCTGTAACCCCAAGGATCTAATCTGATAACTGACAAACAGCCAGAACCTAATTACTCTACACCACCAAAGTTCATAATCATAAAAAGCCTGTTCTGCGTTTACTATATAGACAGTCTTCAAATATATCAGAGGTATATTATTTAGTGAGATCTTACAGAAACAAGAAAACTACGTCACCAACCTCAATGTATACAAATAGTTTATTTCCTTGCTTGGGAACCATCAACTTGTATGACTCATCAATGCCATATTGCAACTGCATTTAAGGAAATATTTTTTAGTAGAAAATAAAGGAGAGATGAATCTGTCATTTTGCAAAGAAAGCAATGCAATAAGTAGATTTGTTTCTCACAAAGACAAAGAAGCACTTGTATCAGTAGCCCAAGATCGGTTAAGTCAATAAAAATTTAATTGAAAACCGGAGAAATCTTGAAAAAACTTTAGTTAACCCTGACATATACAAGTACTGTTTGGATAGATATCTGCACTAATCTTATATTAGGACTTCCAAACAAACCAATTCACCTTTGGGTACTTTTAGCTTTCTTTTACTCAGCTCATGTTCTTCTAGCGGTTTACTTGCATGGTACCAAAGAAAATACAACAGGAAAGTCAGCCCCTAAAGAACTTTCATTGGAAATTCCATCTAGGAGCAACAGAGACTAGAAGTTCATGGTCTCTTATCCAATTACCACAAATTATTTACAGAAACAAAAATATATTGTCATAGATAAGTCAACAGTTCACAACTAAGTTATAGATGAGAAACAGACAAAACAAAGAAAATACTTCCTAACAGAACCTACCCAATAAAAATCATCAATATTGAAAAATAAATAAATAAAGCAAATCGTAAATGACAATAGTAAAACTCCGGCTAAAAAGAACAAGATAACCAGACTCAAAATCCATCAATGAAAGTTGGGGAGGATAATGAAAAATTAAGGTAAAGATTGTAATGTTACTTCATCGTATGGTGAATGAACAACAATATGAATTCCTTTGATCACTTGAGAAGGATCAAAATGGGAAAAATTGGCTTCAATTACGTGCCCTCCTATTATAGTATCAACTGCTCTGGAGAATCCTTCCTCGAGAATTCCTGTAGCATCAATGTACTTGCTTCCCTCAGTCTTCAAAACGAGTACATTATTCAGATAGAGAACCCCATTCCCATAACTGACTGACTTTGGCATTGGCCATATGTTCAGGCGCTTGTCATGAGCAACGGCAACCGACATCACCAAAATTTGAACCAAGAAAAGCCCATAATAAATCCTTTGGACCCCCATTCTCCCGGTAAAATTGTTCTGCCAATTTAAATTCAAATCAAATGAGAGGATTACAAAGCGTTCGAAGAACCATGAATGAAAATCTCAGCAGAAAAAGCCCTTTATCGTTTATTCTCCTTTTTCCTTTCCCAACATCCTTTTGAGAAAAAAAGATTACACTTTTTTTACAAATGCAAGTTCTATTTCACCCACCAGACAGAAAAGAAAACACTGGTTTTTAAGCAAGACTCGAAGAAATAATGTACACAGATTTAATTGAAAAACCAGCAAGTAACATTGAAGTAGAGCATGTATTCATTAGTCATTACCTTATCTACCAGAACAAAAGCTTCAAGAAAATCAATAACAACTACAGCAACAACGAATGCCCCTCTTTTAAACCAAACAAAACCTTCAAATGAATCAGAAAAAAAAAAAAAAGAATCTAACCCATTAACAAAAAAAGACATACCATTTTTTTTTTAAAAAAAAAAGAGAAGATGCAACTTATATAGTTGAACCACCAAGAAAATTACAAATGTCTCTGTTAAAAAAAGGAAAATAATAGATCATCCTACTAATCTACTTATGATCCCATCATTGATTGGTATTTTGTCTGTTCATTTGTTTTTCATGGATGTAATATAATGATTGTATAGGGAACGTAGGTCAGCGGTTCC
>JAWZTD010000001.1:12954847-12967314 GCA_035221335.1 Echites panduratus | reverse complement strand
TTCCCCTTCTTCCAACTACCCTCACTCTTACTCTGAGAACTTTGCCCTCTCTTCACCTCCCAACCCCCTTGACGACGGCGTTGATTATCACTCCTCGCCTCCGGCCGCCGAAGGGACGAAATTCAGTAACGACGAGACCTCCACATCCGGTAACCGTAATTTTCAAAATGCCCCCAAGGTATTTGATCGGTTTGAGGAATCATCTTCCTCTTCGGATGAAAATGATGAATTCTTTGGTTCAGAGTCCAGGAACGATGCCGTCCAGAAGCGACTTGATTATATGATGCAGTTCCTTGACAGTAAGCTATCACTGACGTCTTCTCCGGATGGGAATAAGCCTGTTCAGTCTCAGCAGAAAGGAAGGCATCCTCTGCCAGAGTTTATTGCACGAGGTGGTGGTGCGGGAATGTTCAAGTTGCCTACACGATCAGCAGTTCATCCTGCTCGGCCGCCCAGCCTTGAGCTGAGGCCGCATCCTTTGAGGGAGACCCAAATAGGGAACTTTTTGAGGATCATAGTCTGTGTGGATGATGGGAAGCAAATGTGGGCTGGTTCCGAGTGTGGGCTTCGATGTTGGGATTTAACTAATATGTACGGTGCACAAATGGATCCTAAGTGGGAGGATGAGGACGATAAAGTTGGAGACTGCGAGAACTCTGTGGAGGAGGACACAGCGCCCTTCTTTGAGTCTGTCAATACCCCAGCGACTCTGTGTGTGGTTGGGGATGAGGGGAATAGGTTCGTATGGAGTGGCCATAAGGATGGAAGAGTAAGATGTTGGAAAATGGATGGGATTACTAGCGGCAAATGTGCCTTTAAAGAAGGCCTTTCCTGGCAGGCACATCGTGGCCCTGTGCTATCCATGGCCATGACTTCTTATGGTAATATACATATTTTTGGGGTTAGCCTCCTTGCAAATGCTTGGGAATGTTCTTTTCTCTGAACGATGCTTCTGGAATTTATAATCAAGGGAAACACCTTTTGACCTTTATTTTCTACATGGTGAATTTGTGGTTCTTGTGCATACATTTCATAGTATTTTATATTTTTGAATTTGAATTGTTGATTTAATCTGCATAGCAATATGTACATGAGTTGTCCTACTGGATTGTGTTGGAATACGTCAATAGAGAAAGGATTGGTAAATAACTTTGGTATGTTTGAATATATATAATGTATTGATCTTTTTCCCAAGTGTTGTTTATAAATGAAAATTAGTGTGCATAATTAGCAATGCCAATGTATATTGATTCCTTTGCATGTTTTATAAAGAAGAATATATTTCTTTTTCCTTCTTTTGTAGGTCATGTGATGATCAAAAAGCATCATTATTCTATATCTTGGATGGCTTGAACCGAATGATCAAAAAGCATCATTATTCTATATCTTCTTTTGCAATTTCACTTCTTTTGTTAGTTATTTAGTGTTGTAGAAGCGATGTTATGAGACTCTATTTTGTTGTATATTCTCTGCTTGTTGATTCTGTGAATTTTTCTTGCATTCAGGGGACCTATGGTCAGGGTCTGAAGGTGGTACCATTAAGATCTGGCCTTGGGAAGCTATCAATAAATCCGTTTCTCTGACATCAGAGGAAAGGCATATGGCTGCTATATCATTGGAGCGATCATATATTGATCTGAGGAGCCAAGTTGCACCAAATGGTGCATGCAATAATATTTTTACTTCGGATATCAAGTTTTTAGTTTCTGACCATTTTGGAGCGAGAGTCTGGAGTGCTGGGTATCTTTCGTTTGCTTTGTGGTATGTACCTTTTGTGAACTTCAGAACCTAACGTACCTGGTTTAAGTTGTTCAGATGGCTTTTAGCATGATTTTGATATGGATGGACCTGGATGTTGCATATAGCATTTGCTCTTCTCTGTCTCAAGGTCGCTACTCTATCTAAAAAAGATAAAGCTCGGGCAGGAAAGAAAAGCTCTAAGTGTTTAAGAGATAATTTAATTTTCCTGAATAATCAGAAGAAAGAACTTGCTTGTTAAATTCTCGTATGCAGCAGTTTTGAGACAGTTGGGAAGTTTTGCAATATTTTCGTCTCTGCTCTGTCCCTTTCAAAACAACAATGAAAGGCATCAGAAGTAACAAAGCCTTTTAAAACCATAGAAGATATGAAATATTACTTCTGATATTCCTTTTGGTTTCAGATTATCACTCAATCAATAACAAGGCTGTCATTGGATATACAGACATTTTCTATATATAAATACTGAAGGTGAACATGTTTTGAACTAACTAATATGTATGAACCCCTACCTCTACATAACTTCTTGGTGTCAATCAAGTTTAGTATAGTTTATAGAACATGAGTCTGAATTTTGGAACTGTGGACTCAAAACTTGATGTATCTGCAGTTGATACAAGTATAAGTGATATCATGCTCTCCTTGATTAACTGTTTTTTCTGTTTAGGCTTGATTAGAAGCTAAATAGTCATGCAGATGCAGATCTAAGTCTTTTATATAATCTTCATCCCATATTAGTTGTCACTTAATTTAGGAATTGTCCCAAATTAGCTGTAGAGGAGTTTTTGTCCCAAATTTGTTGTCACACATTTCAAGACAAAAATGTACTTGAATTTCCTATTCTAACCCTCATCGATCTACTTTATTTATTTTTTTCCTAAGTCGCTTTATTGTTTCACATTTTTCAACTTTGCAACCAAACAATAGGAGAGGAGAGGAGAGATAGTAAAGTGTGAAATCAAAAGTAATCATGATGGGTAATATAGTCTAAATAGTAAAGTTGTGATTACCTTAATATTGGTGAAAAATCTTTCAGTGACAACTAATTTATGACAGAGGGAGTATCAATAAGCTGATAATCCTCTTTGCTGCTGTGATACTGAAGCCTCTTAGAAATGAAAAGAGTGTTGAAAATATGTGCCACGGGTGCTTTGTGTTGCGTTTTCTTTGTATGCCACATCTGAATTTTGTACTTACTCTCTGGTTTCCCACTGCTTCGATAAGAAGTTGCAACAAAGTTTTCTATCAACGTCTTGAAAGTTCTTTACACTTTTTAGATTATTTCTTATTTTGCTGCAACATAAATTACTGAACCATGTCGGAAACTTTCTGTCACGTTATTCAGACACTATTGTCTTTTCACATATTTTCTTCATCATTTGAGTTATCTGATTTTGCAGGCATTCTCGGACTAGGGAACTTCTAAAAGTGTTCAACATTGATGGTCAAATTGAGAACATGTCACTCGTACAAGATTCTTTGGTAGAAGAAGAGATAAGAATGAAGGTTGCATCTGGTATGAAGAAGGAGAAGCAACAAAACTCCATTAGCTTCTTCCAGCGTTCAAGAAATGCCATTCTAGGAGCTGCTGATGCTGTTCGCCGTGCTGCAGTCAAAGGGGCTTTTGGAGAGGATAATCGTAGAACTGAAGCCCTGGTTACAACTGTTGATGGAATGATTTGGACTGGATCTGCTAATGGGCTACTTGTGCAGTGGGATGGATACGGAAATCGCTTACAAGAATTCCAGTATCATTCTTTTGCTGTTCAGTCACTTTGTGCATTTGGGTCACGAATATGGATAGGTTATGCAAGTGGTACTATTCAGGTACTAGATTTAAGTGGTAATCTGTTGGGAGCATGGGTGGCCCACAGAAATCCAGTTATAGGTTTAGCTGTTGGTTCTGGTTATGTTTTCACCTTAGCTAATCATGGTGGCATACGTGGTTGGAGTGTCATGTCTCCTGGACCACTAGATGGTATATTGCGCTCAGAGCTATCTGGAAAAGATTTTCTTTATACAAGACTAGAGAACCTGAAATTGTTGGCTGGCACATGGAATGTTGGACAAGGAAGAGCTGCTTATGATTCACTGATATCCTGGCTGGGCTCTGCTGCTGTAGATGTTGACATTGTCGTTGTTGGATTGCAGGAGGTGGAAATGGGTGCTGGTTTTCTTGCAATGTCTGCTGCCAAGGAAACTGTAAGATACCTTTTTCTTTTTCCTTTTCTTTTAATTAGTTATTCTGTACTTTAATATATTTGTATTTAAAAATAAGGAATTCAAAATTCTTTAGTTTATAGAGAATGTTATCGATCCTCTGACTTTTGTAATCTTTCCGAGAAACATGTGTTGCATTCAAGATTTTTAGAGATGTCATGTGAAACCGAATTTTGCAATTTATAGTTGGTATCAAGCACTGCTTGTTCTTGGCTGTACAAGACTTCTACCATCATATTTGTTATGCAACAACCTTCACAATGAGAAGATGGGATTAACGAATGATGTTTGGAGTTCTCCAATATCATTTTATGAACTTGGATTCTGTTTTCTTGGGTGGCTTAGAAGGCCATGGTAGAGCTAAATGTTGAGCATTTGCACACGCTTACTGTATTTATATTCTTATTTGAGCAATTATCCTGAGATGTTTCCTAATTGTCTTCTGTAGTAGGGGGTTCATTTTCATCTGTAGGCACGCCGACATTATTATAATGGTTGAGTTGGTAGTGAAATCTGAGTTTTTTATTTTTCACAAGAACTCGTATACTTAAAATTTTTTTAGTATTTCTATAAGCCTAATGATATCAAAGTAATTTGAAAAGCCTTTCGTATCCATCATCTTCTTATCATGTTTCTTATTGCTGGTGATTATTAATTCTTCAAGATTGGAATGACCATATCTACCCCTTCTGTGTCATACAGGTTGGTCTTGAGGGGAGTTCCATGGGGCAATGGTGGTCAGACATGATAGGGAAAACCTTGGATGAAGGATCGACCTTTTTACGGGTTGGCTCCAGGCAGCTCGCTGGCTTGCTTATTGTAGTCTGGTGAGTGATGTTTGTAGACCTTGATTTTGTATTCTTGGAATGTTTCCTCTGCTCATATAAGTCATCCATGATAATATGTGCCTTTTTCGTGCTTGAAATATGTGATTGCAAATTCGTAAAATGGATTTCCTGCTTGTGATGTTGATTTTAGACAATGAGATTCTAACTCTTTCATGGACTCCTGGATGACTTCAGTTGTCACAATAGGAAAGAGAGTAACTAGAGTAAAAAGGTATTTTAGGATTTGAAATTTGAATATAGAAGATCATGTCTTTTCTTATTTTTTCCAACTGGTTGGGGTGTTTTTGTATTGGCGGGCTGCGTAAAACAAACTTTCCAGCTGAATAGCTTACCTGTAAGTAGTGATTCTATGCTATTCAGATGTCTGTCTGTGTATGTTTTTCCTGCTTATTTCTGTTTGCACATGTTTGTCAATTAAGTTTAGGATTCCATTTGCCAAAGAACATGTGGTGTTCTTTTCAATAGCATAATTGTATCATTTTCTAATATTGCCTTCGACTCTGAGCTCATATGCATCACACTGCTATTAAATGAAGAGTTCCATTGCATTTCAGGATCAGAAATACTATTAAAGGCCATGTAGGGGATATTGATGTTGCAGCAGTACCTTGTGGTTTTGGCCGTGCAATTGGAAATAAGGTATGCCTTTTATTTTTCCTCCTGACTTTAGATCACTACAGACAGGGAAAGGTAGGTTGTCCACATTGATTTCTGATGGTAGTCTGGCAATTCAAGACAAATTGTATATTGTGTGTGTGTTTATTACGAGTCAATATTTGTCAGCTTCATGTAGCAACAGTGGTACAATTTCCATTTTCCAAAACCATCTTCTCCAAAATAGATTTTTTTTTTTTTTTTGGTTGTCATGTGCTGTACCTTTATTATGGATTGCCTCTGGGCCTCATGCTTACTGCCCCTGGTTGCTTGGGATATATTCCTACTTATCTGTTTTTGGACGGATCTTCACTTGGCTGCTTAACCTGCACAAAAAGCTTTTGTTCTAATTATGCGGTCTTGCTTTGGTTATTATGGCTTACTTGATCTCATATGCACAGGGAGCAGTTGGTTTGAGGATGAGGGTCTATGATCGCACTATGTGTTTTGTAAATTGCCATTTTGCTGCACACTTGGAGGCTGTTGGTCGCCGTAATGCTGACTTTGAGCATGTATATCGTAATATGGTTTTTGGTCGGCCTGCTAACTTTTCTAATTCTGCAGCTGGTACAGCACTGTGCCTTCTCTTTACTTGCTGGTTTAGCCTCCTGAATATATGTACTTGTAGCATGCTCATAGCTGTGCTTGCTCTTGGTTGTTTCCTTGCAGTTGGTTCCTCGTCATCTGTTCAAATGCTTCGCAATTCAAATGTAAGTTGACTAATTAACGTTACAGCTGCCTGTCAGATTTTCTTGTTTTCAAATCTACTGCCTTGGGATGATTGATTCTCATGTATTTAATTAGATTTTACTTGCTGTAGAAAGTTACAGTATTTGATGTTTGGCAGGCTATTGGTGGAAACTCTGTTGAAGGGACACTGGAGCTCTCTGAGGCTGACTTGGTTGTATTTCTAGGGGACTTTAATTATAGGCTTGATGGTATATCTTATGACGAAGCAAGGGATTTTATTTCTCAACGATGCTTCGACTGGCTTAAGGAGAAGGATCAGTTGCGAGCAGAAATGGATGCTGGGAATGTCTTTCAGGGAATGCGGGAAGCTGTCATTAAATTTCCCCCTACATATAAATTTGAAAGGCACCAGGCTGGTTTAGCAGGTACTTTAACTAGAAACTCTATGCATTTCAGGAAGACTGCCTTGCTGCAATCTCGTTCTTTTTGAGTTCCCAGATAATCTCATTGCTTTTGAAATGGTAGAAGATTGACTTCTAAAAAGATTTGTATATTTTGTCATCTTAAGGTTATGATTCTGGTGAAAAGAAACGCATCCCTGCATGGTGTGACAGAATTTTATATCGAGACAGCCGTTTGGCTCCAGACTCTGTATGCAGTTTGGACTGTCCTGTGGTCTCTACTGTTTTGGTGTAAGTATCTGAAAATTTCTTTTTCCATGAAAGTTTACTGATTATTAGATTTAATGGCTGCATATATTAGTTAGCATAGAACAGTGAGGTGGATAATCAGTTCAAATAAGCAAGTGAGAAGGTGTCTTTGTTTTTTACTTTTTATTTATTTTTTAAGCAAACAGTGTCTCTGTTTATGTCCAAATTCTTTTCTTCTTTTCAGGGGCTGCAATAAAATTGTGTGATCCATTTTGTTTATTAGCTTTCTTTGGGGATTATTTTGACGCAATTATAGTGCAACTTTCTCCTCATTCTCTGCATAGCTTTTCTACTGCCTCACCCGACATATATTCTTTTCTTCTCTTTTAAATGCTTGAGATCTTCTGTCTAGGTATGAAGCTTGCATGGATGTAACGGACAGTGATCACAAACCTGTCAGATGCATTTTCAATGTGGAGATTGCTCGAGTTGATGAATCAGCAAGGAGAAAAGAATTTGGAGAAATTATCCGATCAAATAAAAAAATCAAGTTTATTCTGGAAAAAGTTTGCAAAGTTCCAGAAACAATTTGCAGTACAAACAACATAATTCTTCAGAATCAGGATGTATCCATTTTGCGGATAACAAATAAATGTGGGAAAGATAGAGCACTTTTCGAAATAGTTTGTGAAGGTCAGTCCAGCACTAAGTATGATGGGCCGGTATTTGATCACCAGCCAATATTTTCTTTTTGCTTTCCTCGTTGGCTAGAGGTAATTTCTTACTACTTTGAAGATTATTTTTCCATTTTGTCCAACTAGCATGAGCCAATTACAGTTATCATGGTTTTGTAAAGAACCTCCTTGCAATCTGACACTTCCATCCTGGCATTGCAAAACACTGAGAAACAAGATGCAGTGTTTATAGTTTAAAGAACAGGAAGGGAAAAAAAAAAAGAAGTAAAAGTCTAGAAGATTGATCATTGGATCATTGGAACATCTGCTCTGAGGATTCAACTCCACTATGCGCTGGAATGACCTTATGCATGGCTACTGTCTGTAGTAACATGTGTCAATACAGCTATTTACTTCATGGAATCATTCATAGTAGATAGCCTTTGATAAATTATTTTAAGAAATCCTAAGCACAAAGATTCAGTTATCAGCTCATCTTTAACATGATGCTTTGATATTCAAGCAATTCACTATCTTTTCTATTATTTGTGTCAGAACAAAATTGTTATATTGGTGGGAACAAATATCTGTTTTGGCTGTTGTGGTATTTCTTGTGAATTGAGTGTCCTCATTACTCTTTAATGAACTACTTTAAAAGAACATAACTGGTCTTTTATTAGCCACCTGTTCTTCAGCATAGCGATCCTGCACTAGATTGAAATTTGAGGTATTCTTTGTTCTGGTTTCAAACAGGTTAGTCCAGCATCTGGCATAATCAAACCTGACCATATAATGGAGATATTATTTCACCACGAAGAATACCAGACATTGGAGGAATTTGTAGATGGTTTCCCACAGAACTGCTGGTGTGAAGATGCAAGGGACAAGGAAGTTATTTTAGTGGTCAAGGTGCGGGGCAGCTATTCAACTGAGACAAAGAGTCACCGAATTCGAGTGCGCCACAGCTTCTCGGACAAGAAAATGCCTATGAATCAGAAAACCGACAATGGAAGCCGCCGTCCAGCGGCAAATCTTCTTCATCGAGCTGATTTTCAACGCCTCAGCGGTAACTCTGATATTGTTGACCACTTGCTGGATCTGTAGTAGAGTCCTTGAGAGGCATTGAAGATGCTTGGTGTTCAAATATAGTTCATGTAAATAGCCAGGAACCTTTTACTACTTGCCATGCTACCAAAAATGGGTTCTGAATTTCCAGGAAAAAGTCTTCATGGAAAGTGCCAATTCTTTAAACAAGTGAACCTTGTTATCTCTTGACTATAGCCAGATTTAAACTCGTACATAGACTAGCAAGTGTCTCAATCAAAAGGGAACTGAAGCTCTATTTTTTATTTTTGTAAGAAAATCTAGATGTGTGTTGGAACTTAGTTGAACCTTCTTGTACATTAGTTGTTTCGGAAAAGGCAAATACTGAGGGCAGAGAAGTGTTTTAGTTTTCTCTAAGCCCTTTCTTCCTTATTCTTTTTTCTTTTTCCTTCTTGGGTTTGTTTGTAGTTAAGAATGGCTACGTTTTTCAATTTAGCCATTAACCTAAAAATCAATTCAATTACATCATTTTTCTTTGTGAATTTGAATAATTAACCCATTATGTGATGGTTTAGCCAATATAATATAATTAAGCAAGTTCCTGGCAAAAAAAAAAAAAAGTAGAAAACATGTAAGCATTCCGTATCATTTCATTTTTTCACGTCACCCATAAATTTTTGCTAAGAAATATCATATCAACAATGAGCAATTCAACCTCTGAAATGAAAATGGAAAAGCCCTAATTTCTTTTTTTTTTTTTTCTTCTTCTTTAACTCGATTGCCACGCCTCCATGAAATTGAACAAAAGCGACCCGGAACAGCCCGTTAGATAATATTTGATATTAAGGATTTATTTGGATTGCTATTTGAGTTTATCATTTTCCATCTAGAAGAATTTGTATAAAAATATTTGAATTAATCTTTTTTTAAATGGATACATTCAAAAAAAATAATAGTGTTTTCAATAGAAAATGAGTTTATGTCTAAATATACATTTGATAAATAGATTCATCTATCTCAAATATAAATGGTGTCCAAATCTTTCTTTATTCTTTTTAAATTTTATAATTCTTTTTGCCTCTTTTCTTTATCTCCATATTTTGGAAATTACTAGTTAATGGATTTTCCACAGAGGAAAATAAATGCAGCTATCCTTCAGTAATTATCCTGGGGTCAGCATGGGTGATAGGTACGTACCTAACCGTCCTCACACAGTCTCCAGTCTCAAAACTCCCAAAACCGAAAAAAAAAACCTTCAACAAATCCTTATCACTCTCTAATCCTTTGCATGTAAGAGATGGAAGAAATTGTTGGAAACACAGTAGAAAACAAGCAAATCATATTCAAGGGGTACATAGATGGACGACCACCTAAGGAAACAGACATGGAAATTAAGGTTGGCAACAAGATTAAGGTTGAAGCTCCAAAAGGGTCTGGTGCATTCTTGGTCCAGAATCTTTACCTCTCCTGTGATCCTTACATGCGTGGCCGTATGCGCAACTTCCAAGGCTCTTACATTCCCCCTTTTGTACCGGGTTCAGTTAATTTTCTTTTTTACTTCTCTTCCTATATATTATGTCTTTATTTGGCTTCTGCTATTGCCATTATAGATATTGATCCGATGGCTGACTATCATAATCTTGAATATTCTGTTTTGCTAACCACTGGGCAAAGGCCTAATCTTTTCCGTTGTAAGATTATTATGGAAGGCTTATGCGCTGGCTTTCCAGTTATATTTTGAGGCTGTCGGTTAAGATTTTGGCCTTTAAGGACGTGTATTGTTTTCTTGTAGGTTATTGAAGGATTTGGGGTGTCAAAGGTTCTTGATTCTGATAATCCAAATTTAATGCCTGGTGATTTGATCTCTGGACTTACAGGCTGGGAGGAATACAGCTTAATTAACACAACCGAGCAGTTGAGGAAAATTGAGCGAGAAGATATCCCCCTTTCATATTATGTGGGTCTACTTGGTATGATAGTATTACATATCTGGACAAAGCATTATGTTTTATTTGTCAAAGTTTCCCGACTTAGAATACTAGTCTCAATCTTCTTTTTGACCACTTAGAATCCTTCTGAGCTTGGGAAACTTTCTTCAGAATTAACAGATAGTCGTCACTCATGTTGGATTTTGTACAGGTATGCCTGGTTTTACAGCATATGTTGGATTTTACGAGGTTTGTGCTCCCAAACAAGGGGAGTATGTTTTTGTTTCGGCTGCATCTGGAGCTGTTGGCCAGCTTGTAGGTCAACTTGCTAAGTTGCACGGTTGTTATGTTGTTGGAAGTGCAGGGACAAGCCACAAAGTAATGTTCCTTTTTCTGTGATGTTGTTTATTGAATACATGAAAGAAATAAGTTGAAGAGGAAATTGAGGTAAAATGTTTTACTAGGTTGATCTTCTTAAAAATAAGCTTGGATTTGATGAGGCATTCAACTATAAAGAGGAACAAGACCTTGAAGCAGCACTGACAAGGTATGTAAAATATTAATGGGTCTTGCAAGAAGTTGCACTTTTTCATCACCATCCTTATCTTCCCAGATACTTCCCAGAAGGCATCGACATTTATTTCGACAATGTTGGCGGATCCATGCTTGATGCAGCACTGCTTAACATGAGGGTTCACGGTCGTGTTGCCGTTTGTGGAATGATTTCAGAGCATAGTGCAAAAAGTGCACAAGGGATACACAATGTATTCTCTCTCATATCGAAACGCATTACGATGAAGGGATTCTTGCAGAGTGATTATCTTCACCTGTTTCCACGTTTCCTGGAAGATGTTATTAGTTTCTACAAGCAAGGAAAGATCATTTATGTTGAGAATATGAATGAAGGCTTGGAAAGTTGCCCGGTTGCTTTTGCTGGGCTTTTTACTGGAGAGAATGTTGGTAAGCAAGTTATTCGTGTTGCTCCCCAGTGAAGTGATACATGGTACTTGTTCGCAACGAACCAATAATGTGGATTGTGTATGTCCTACAACAATTATGGATGGTTGAAAACATCTTCTGAATAAACATTTTGATTTTGTTTGGCTTAACTCGATTTCACTGGAATGAAAGATTAAAAATGTGGGGTGGGTAAGAAATGAAGGATACAAATTATCAGTAATCTTCCAAACTATCAATACTATGTAAAATAAAGTGCATGAAAAAAGTGTTGCATTAGGGGGAGACAGAATAAAGATTTTATTAGATAATACAACATTTGCATTAACATAAAACATGAAGTGACATGATCATCATTATAATCAACACTACAACCACAAATAACTAAATATGTGCAAGTGAACACATTACTCCTCCTATTCAACATGCACAGGCTTAGATCTAGTCACTTGCCTACTTCCCTAGATTAAGATAGATTACTCAACATCTGCGTTGTCTATGTTTGTTCAGTTAATCTAATTAGTCAAGAAAGGAGCTGAGAGGACATTTGATAATTACACCATTCCACTACAAGGGAAGAGAATATCCTCTCAGGTGTCTTGAATCCACACCGGACTCTCGGAGCAATGCCACTCGTCCAGTTCGTGCCACCTGAACAAGGAAAAACAATTAGATATGGTCATCAAAGAGATCCTTGTAAAAGATTTTTCCATTCTATAGAACACAAAAAATTCCAAGCTTATCAGTCTCTATCCCTGAATATATCAGCTTGCACATCAAAACTTACAAACTTGCAAAGACTCGTTATTATTTGCATTCTTACTTAAAATTGAACTGTGCTGGAAAGTACGATCTCAATATTTACTGTATTGTATAGACTGGGAACACAACTTTCTATGATAGAAGAAAGGATGCTAAAACTAAACTCACAGATGAGAGTGTGCAGTAATATACAAACCTCACAGATGCCAAAAGGCTCCAACAGTCTCTGCAATGCAAGCAGCTTGTTGAAATCTCCAGTCACCTGGAACAATTCAACAGATA
>JAWZTD010000001.1:12910253-12928370 GCA_035221335.1 Echites panduratus | reverse complement strand
GGAATATAAAAGCTTTTTAGTTAGTTTGTAAATTTATATTGGTTTTATTAATCATTGTTTTAAAACTTTTATTGGTTGAATGTATTCTTTTTATTATTGTAGTATTTTTGACCAATAGTAGAGTAGCACTTGGTAACTAGATAAGCTTGTTCGCTTTCTTTTATTAAAGTATAAGTATGGATTATGCTGCTATCTGTTTTTTTTCTTTTTTTCTCATTAGTAAGTAATAACTATTGAGATATATGACAGTCATTTAAATAGCCTGCCTTACTTTTAATATTAGTATGATATCTATTTATCCACGTGTTTATCATTAAATAAATTTGTAATAATGATATCAAAATATAGATAAACATGTAATAAACATTGCAAAGTATAAGAAATGTCAAAAGTAATTTAAAAACTAGTTAAAATACCCGAACTAGGTGAAGAATAATTACAAGTAAATAAAATGTTTTTTTTTTTGCAATCAATTATAAAATTTCCATTAAAAATATTATTTTATAATTATCATGATTACTTATTTAATTTAAATAATTTTTTAATTTATATAAAATTGAATAAAAACCATGGGGTATTCATTAATTGAAAAAAATTATGGAAATGATTTTAAAAGGAAATTGAAAAATACTAAAAAAAATTGTCATTATTTGGAGTTCATATGAAAGAATAGTATTTTAATTCATTGACTTGGAAATATTATAGTCATTTTTTTTTTCTAGAATGGATAAAAATACATTTTTTTCACGAAGATTAACTTTCTATAATCCTTTTATTAACTTCAATATTATCTCTTTTTTTTTCCCAAAATATTCAATACTTCATATATATATATAAATAATTTTTTAGCAACTCTTTTGATTTTTTTAAAATATTTTTTTGGACAGGTGATGCATCAAGGGATCAATAAATAAATTAAATGTGATCCTTTTGCTGAAATCTAAATTTAAAAATATATTGTAATATAGTGTGTAATATGATTTGTAAAATTGAGTTTTAGATATAATAAATAGTAAATATTTAAATATATTATAAATAATATTTAATAATCATTGCATTAAGTTAAATTGAATAAATAAATTTTGAATCGATACGAATTAGATTTATTAATGAATATTTATTGAAAAATCATAAGTAATGTAAAACATATAATAGGTTTTTTAAATTTTAATATCTTTTTAAATTTTTCAATTGAAACATGATATTTTGAAGCTTTTAAGCAAAAAAAAAAAAAGTTAAAAAATTAATTTTAAGATTTAAAAGTTATACATATGTTACGAAATCAATTTATATTAATTAAATTTGTTTAAAATATATTAAACAGATATTTGAATGTGAAATTGAATGTTTCATTTTATAAATTAGTTAAAATTTTATAAAGAAATTAGCATTGACATATATTGAATGAATTAAGCCATAAAAAGTTTGGACAGAGAGGATATTAAATATCAATTTCTTTTATATATATTTAAAAAATTGCATGTATTTTATTTTAAATTTATAATATAAATTTTATTATTAAAAAAATTTGAATTTATATAATATACTTTCTTCATTCAAAATTGAATGTTTTCAATTTTTCATTTTGAATTATTGAAGTTAAATGTCTTATTTTCTACTTTTGTTAAATTTTTATTAAGAAAAAGATAAATTACTCCTCATAACCCTGAACTTATTCAAAATACTAAAAAATAACCTTAAACTAATTGTTTACCTTGCCATAACCTTCATTTTTCAAAATAACCCTCCTTATACACTTCTGTCACTACCAGTCGTTAAGTTATTAACAACTCGGGGTATTTTTATCTTGTTTATTATGAATTATGAAATTTGAGGCCATTAATTACAAATTTAAAAAGTTAGCTTTCTTCTCCACCAGAAAACCCTAGCCGCCGCCGCCACCACCCACCTTCTTCTTCTTCTTCCTTGTTTATATAGATTTGCCCAGCTTTGCGCCGCCTCTGATTTTTTCTTCTTTTTGCATCTTTTTCTTGCTACCCACCCCATGATTTATCTAGATTTGTACAAATATAACTTTCTCTGTCATAACCCAACTTTTTTTCCAATTTTTTCTACCTTTTTTCACCCTTAATTCCCATTTTGGTCCTTACGACGCAACAACCTTTCTTGCCATTTTTGCCTCCCCTATGGGCGATCAGTCCTCCTTGTACCTGATGAATAATCACCACATCCCGATATACCATACCTACCCCTCGTGCCCTTTGTCCCCCTTTTTTTGTTGTTTAACTGCTGTCGTCAGTATTTTTCAAGCCTTATGGCTGCTCTCTTTCTTTCCTAATTCCTCTTTTTCCTTCATTTCCCCTTTTCTTCCCATTTTTTGTTCCAACGAAACATACATAGCCAAGGGAAAATTTCCAAGACCAACCAATAACTTGAATGGCAACAATAATTTCAATAATGATGATTTTCCAAAAGTAAAATATATTAACACTACCATAATACATACAGTTCTACAAACTCCAGCAAGGGAAAGGGAATGGATCTAGATAAAAAAAAAAAAAAAAAAGGGAAGAAAATGGGAAAGGAAGGAAGAAGAGGAAGAAGGAAATGAGGGGGCCAACTTTAATTTGCAATTAAGGGCTTCAAATGTCATGATTTAGAGAAAAAAAGAGTTAAAAAAGTCAAAGATAAAAAATACCTTTTTTCCATTAGTGACTTAACGACTGATATTGAAAGAAATATATGATAGAATTATTTTGAAAGATGAAGATTATGATAGGGTAGAAATTTAGTTTAAGTTGATTTTTGAATATTCTTAATAAATTTAAAATTATGAGGGATAATTTATCTTAAGAAAAATAATATTTTAATATTAAAATTAACTAACTTAAAGTTTTTTAAGATATATTAACTTTAATTCCTAACAGAGGTTGAATATTTTATTATAAGTAGCTGAGGTAAACAAACAAAATCCCGTTGATCATTTATCCTGCCAATGCCATGACAGAAGTACAGCAACTTAGAAAACACGTTTCATTCGGGCAAAACGGCAACGTAGTCACGGACCAGACAAACACTTTAGTACTCCTACATGCTGTAATGACAAGAAAAGATTCTCTACTTCACTTAAAGTATCTATCCCGTGTATCCATCTATAATATTGGATCTATCCAATGCATCCATTGTTAGTATTAGATCATGGCCGATAATCTTCTGATTATTAAATAGAAACAATCATCCTACGGTGATTTAGATGCTTATCCCCACGCGTGCTTTTCTCATTGACTTTCCTATCTCAAAATTCTTAAGAAATTCGAAAATGAAGGCGCTTTATATAAAAATCCAGATAAAATAAATATTACAAAAAATTAGAGCACATCGAGAATAGGAGCTAAGTTTGAAAGGCAATCACTCCAATGAATCAAATTTTTTCGCTTCCTCTCACTAGATATACATAGGATTTGTGTTGGTAAGGTTTTATGTTGGCTTTTGCTGATGCTCGATCTGGGTTTTAAATTTGTAGTTCATGGGTTCTGGAGCTTCGATTCTGGAAGAAGGATTTATATTGAAGTTGGATTTGTTTCGCTCTTGAAGTTGTTGAGTTGTTGATTTTCAATTTTGCTTTTGTTTCCCTGAATTTGGTGAAAGGATTACGTACTATTGTTCAAGTAAATTGAGGGTTTGAGCTTGTATTTTTTTAGGGTTTGGGGTAAGCATGGGGATTGACTTGATTTTTGAAGTAATTTTACAAATGGGATGCCCTGATTGAAGCTTATTGAAAAGTTAGGGTTTTGAAGTTTAAAGACTGTAAATTTAGGGTTTTGAGATTTGAAGGGTAAATTAAGGGTTCTGTGGCTGTAATTGTCCTTAAGGGGTGGTGAGAAGAGAAGGCGGTGGGAGAAATGTTTTATTCTCAGTTTATATTGGCGAAAAAGGGGCCTTTAGGAACCATATGGATAGCAGCACATCTGGAGAGGAAGCTGCGGAAAAATCAGGTGGCAGATACTGATATTGGCGTCTCTGTAGGTCAGTTTCTTCTCTCATTTTGGTTTGCTTTGTTTTGTTATTATCTGCTTGAATGAATTTTTCACGTCTACATTTTAATATATATATATATATATATTTATATTCTATGGAAAGAGAAAAAAAAGTTATTTGTCGAAATAGTAGAGGAGGAATGTGAATAAAGTGAACCTGTCTTTTGTGCATAAAATGACAGTATTTAATAGGTTTGGGAGGTCACTTACTCCAACCCTCTTGGATGGATGTACTTTATATGTATATGGTGGATTTTACTTTAGTGGGTTCTTGTAAAGCCTTACCCTTACTGGACATAAAACAGAATGTAAAGCCTGATCGTCCCTGGAATACTGTTACCTCCCACAACGCTACAAACAGTGAAGAAAGAGAATGCTAAGTTTTTATGTTTGAGGGCTTCTACTTTTGGAATAGTTTCTAAGAGCTTTCATGATGTGTTCTAAATTATTCCTCCTATGGTTGTCGCATCTAATTTGTCAATGGATGGCTATGTTTTGGAAAATTTTTAGTTGTGGTGCACTGTGTTCTGAATATATGAGCTTGATTTTGTTAGTATTTACTGCTTGCTCAAGTTTATTTTTCATAATTTTTAAGCTGTTCAAGATATTAATCGTTCCTGAAGTGGTTTTCGTATTTGTCTTGTGAATAAATAATTTAATCTTATCAGTTTTGATAAGTGGAAGATGTTCTAGAATTATTTGGATGTTGAAATTTAACTTTAATGATTATATGGGTAAAAGCTGAAGAAAAATCATAATATGGTATTTAATAGTAGTTGAAATTAACTAGAAATGTATGAGGATAGGCCAACAAATAATTGTGATTCTGGTACATATTGAAAACGGAAAAGCCAACTGATACACAGTGAACATCTTTTAGATGCAGTAAATCTGCAATTAAACTGTTGATATGGATAAGTATTCAATTGAATTGAGCACTAGTTTCTTTCCTCTATGAATCTAGTTATCTATAGTTACTATGTTGGATAATCAGTGAATAACTCCCATGGTAACAAGCCGTTTCTTAATTCCGTTGCATGGAGTTGTATATGAATGTGAAAAATCACTTTATAAAACTTTTCTGTATGCCTGTATCTATGCATTACTATGTATGTTAACAGAATTTACTCATGAGTGACACTTGAAGTAATATTTTCTACAGACCTATTGCTCTTGATCTTATGTGGCCTCAGTCTTTATCTCGTAACTTGTTACAAAGTGTTGAAGGTTTCTACAACCTCCTCATGATATTTTCAGTAAGCTGAACCTGTTTTGAATACTTATATAACCTTAATGATCAAACACTAAATAAGCACAATACATAAAATGTGATTATGAACAAATAGTTTCTTTCCTTTTGTTGCACTTCGATAACTGTAATAGTATAAGTAACATTCTTTGGCTGCAATTATTCTAGCTTCTTGTTTTTGTCTTTGTACCTTGTGGTTTGACTGGAATAAAGATCTTTCTGTGCATAGTAACTAAAAAGGCACCGAAGTGTTTGCTTTATGCTTCTAGATCCTTTGCTTTTGCATTCTTTCCCTTTTAATGAAGCCTTCATTGTTTGGCTTGAAGATTTGAGGTCCTGAAGCACAGAAAAGCCTTGAAAAGTGTCCGTTTCTTACTATTTGAAAAAAGTGACTGCTCATAGCATGTACTTAAAGCTATGATGCTTCTGTGTAAGTCTGTCTGGGTGGATCTATTGTGAATTTATAACTCAAATTTTCTTTTCTCTACAATGAGGCTGATTATGGTATTGTTATGTTGTCAAGTCTTGCTTATCTTGATGGTAAACGGCAGTACTTAGGACTGAGAGGTCTCGAATTTGAGACATAACGAGGATAAATGAGAATAACTGTTGATCCTTGGGGGAGAGGGTTAGAAGAGTTGCGGGTAAAAAAAATAGTATCTTTTTGTTGTATCTATAATATGAGGAAAATGTTGTCAGATAACTTTAGAGTATGGTTTTATGAATAAATCACTTCCTCTGTAATAGCAAGTATGAAACAAGTGAACGTTTTTTACACATCAATATTTTCTAAACAACTATTCTAACTGCTATAGGATGGTTATATTTTTTATGTAAAGATAGATAAAGGAAAAACACTACGTCTTTCACATATCACATGATCACTCTGTTCCCCCCCCACTCTTTTGGGTAAGTTGTTTGAGACTTTATATATTGAGGAGAACTACTACAGATGACTCCTGATGATAATAAAATTTTCATATTTTATGCTTGGACTATACGAACCTTAACTATTATCATAACTGGCAATAATAGAAGATGTTTCCCGTCGTATGTATTGATTTTAATTCAGTGGATGACTTGGTGTGATATCAACCCTTTTTTAAATCAGAGAAACTGTGGCAGTTGCTCAATGTGTATTTCCATTTGCTTTGGATGTTTTAAGTTCAGAACAGGTCTGGTATTATAGTACTTTATACAAAGAAATGTTAATGGCTTCCATTTGTCAGTCTTTTGAATTAAAGATAACTAATACCATTGATCAACATATTTTCTGCTTTATACTTATGTTGTTTTCTACTTTGATCATTTATTTGCATTCAGTTTTATGAAAATCCAATTTGAAGTGGATTCAGGAGTATCCTAGTATACTAGCTCTCCTGAATGTGTAGTCATGACACCTTTATTGAAGTAGGAATCGATTGGTTATGTCTTAACTTCTTATATCCAGTATGAAGTGTTTAATTGTTTCTGTGCCTACCTTTTCATTCAAACTTCAATCTTATTCATGGGTTTTGCATTCCCATGCATCTTTAGCTATGACGCTCTACATCTGAACTTCACTTTGATTCATCTTTTATTCTTCTTCATGAGAATGACTTGTTCATTGACAGGCTTAGAGACCTTAGCAAGTCCTTTGTTTAATCTTTGCTGCTCATTTCGACAGATTCAATTCTCTTCCCTGACGTTCCTATTGCATTGAGATTGTCGAGCCATCTTTTGCTTGGTGTTGTGAGGATATATTCTAGGAAGGTCAACTACCTTTTCGATGACTGCAGTGAGGCTTTGCTCAAGATTAAGCAAGCTTTTCGCTCTACTGCTGTAGATTTACCACCTGAAGAATCTAAGGCGCCTTATCATTCCATCACTTTGCCAGAAACTTTTGATCTGGATGATTTTGAGCTGCCTGATAGTGACATTTTGCAGGGGTTAGTTTGAAACTATTCTTAACTTTGTTTGTACAAGATTGTTATGCTATCATGAATGCTACCTGACCTCATTATTCTGAGAGTTTAAGATGTATGTAAGGAGTAGATCTGTTAAACAAATCGCTTTGCGACAAAACATGAATGAGCTCTTTTGTGTTTCATTAATATTCCTTGATTAACAAAGGGATCAAGGTGGAACACTAAATAAAGTTCAAGTGTTCAAGTATTAAATGAATGAACATGAATATTTTGAGTGGACTTGTTTACATTATTAAATGAACTAGTTCAAGTGCATGTTTGTATCTTATTTTGTTGTGAACTAACCTGGCATCCTATTTGTTTTTGTTCTCTCAATATCTGAAGAAAGGATTTCTTATAGTGCAGTGATTATCTATAATGTTTGAACTAGTTAATTTGGATATTAATACTGAGAAAAAACATTTTTTTTGGTTTAGAAATGTAAACTAACGAGGAACATAACTAGCTTAAACTTAATTTATCAAATTTAATGACTCAAACTACGATGTGCTTGAGGTTTATAAAAGATTTACCAATGAGTGCGAATGTAAAATTAATTCATAGTTCATGAAATGAATACAAAGATTGTTAAAATGCTAAACAAATGAAGTTCAGCTGGTCACTGCTTGATTTAACATTCTAACTTGGCTTGTCTAGCTCTACTAAGGAATATCTTTTATTTTTTTAGGATGGTCTGGCACTCTAATCTGCCATCCAATGTGGTTTAGATTTGTTCTGATAGGTTCATTACATGCAAACTTTTGTGATGCTGTATTACAAGGTTAGGATCGCTATGCACATTTATGGTACACAGGAGTGTTCGTGCTGCTTGTTGTAACAACCAATTTGGTTATGGTTCTGGAGGAATTAGCTTTGAGATGTTAGAAGCTTTGGTTCTACTTTATCTTGACCATGTTAATCACACTTACAGCTGATATTTCTCTGTTTCCTAGTGAAAATTATTTTGTGGCCTTTTGATCAATACTGCATGTGCCTTTGTCGTGTATGAATATTACTTCACTATTCTGGGTTAATGTGTGCATGCTATGGTGATCAATGCAGTAACTATGTGGATCATCATATCAGTTCAAGGGAACAGATTACACTTCAGGATAACACGGAGAATGTTGTTTACTCCACATCCCAATTTGGGTTGGATGGTTAGTATACATTCTTTATATTTGGGCATGATAATGACAAAGGACAGTAGGACTTGCATCCTTTAGGTGCAATATGACTGAAAAGAGTCTGTCGGTTAACCCTCTGAGTTCATATATTATTAAACCAAAAAATGTTACATGTCATTTTTTTTGTTTTGGTTTTCAGAGAGGTTTGGTGATGGTGACACTTCAGGCTTAGACCTTGATGAGGTAATAGATATAGTTATCATGCTTTCTTTTGCTCATAACATCCGATTCTTTTTATTTTTTGTAATCAGAAATGGAGAAAAAAGTTACTACTGCTTTCTATTATGCGGTGAACCCAGATTTGGAGGTTTTTCATAGCTGGATCCATTTTATCTGTCAAGCATATTCTTTTTGATTTCATGTCATATTTTGTATTTCCTATGTGTTCTAACGATGTCTGTAGAGTAGTTTCAAATGAGGAACCATTCCAGAGAGGTTTACTGCTCCTTGGAGACTGATGTTACTTTTTAGAATTGGATCTCATGCAGCTTAAAGTTTTCGAGGACCAAACCAAATACTGGATATGATTTCCTGTGTGGTATCATGGTTATGGGTCATAGATTGATATGATATGTAGCAATTATCTTAGACTGTTTGTGGACAGTTGAACTGGTCTGTATTCTATGTGCAGTGGTTTGTTTATATGATTTCCTGAAGTTGGTTAACAGATTTCATAATTGTCATATCTAATCTCTTGGCTCTCCCTTTGCTTTTAATCAATGAAGGCTGTACCAAAATCCAACTGACTGGATCTTTTCTGTACTCTATGGGATGTTTTTGTTTTTTTTTCTTCCTAAAGTTGTGGCATGCTTTACTCTCTTAGTCATTCGGTACTCATATTTCCTTGATTGCTTGTGAATCAGGAATTATTTCTGGACAGGGTTAATGCAGCACACAGTACTGTTTTGAGGTTGACTTTTAGAACCTTCCTTTTTTTTTTTTGGCATTTCCCTCTGATGCAAGATTTTGTCCTAGCATTTGATTATTTACTTTACATTTATCTTGAGTTTTACAGAATGAATTAGTTGCCATTTAAAAGTTTTCCCAAAGAGATGCAATTGCCTTCTATATATCTTTGGTTATTCTCGCTTTTGGAGTCTGTGCATTACCTGGCAATGTATGAGTACATTGTTTGCGTTGTAACTAATTGGCTTGTGATAAGTTTAAGATTCCACTTGGAGGGCATTTAAATCTTTACTTGGCTGTTTGAAAATGGAGAACGGGGCCGGGTGGGGTGAGGAAGGAAGTATTTGGATAGGATTTTTTTTTCTTTGAGTTGCATGATTATTTATTTATGTTTTTATCTCATGGACACTCAGTTCTGTGTGGATAGTACATGAGTTAGTCTATTTACACTCCCAAGTGGATACAACTTCTACAACACGTCTTAAACTGGTCTTGATAAGTTCCACTCTTTTGGGCAGAAGACTAGTCACACTATTGACTCCCCAGATTCCTATGGTACCATAGATCATGGATTATCTAGTCAAGCAAATAGTTCCAGCATTGGATCTCATGCCACTGCATGTCAGGGTTAGAAGTGTTAAGTGGGCTATATTTTGTTGAACAATTAAAAAAAAAACCTAATTATATTAATAAATTAGTGAATATGAAAATTAGATTAAGAATGTGGGGATTTTTAATGGAAAACTGATTTTTTTTTTTTCAATTTACATGGGTAGAAAAAGATGATGAAAAACCTTGGTAAATGGGGATTCTTGAGGTGGTGGGGAAATTTTTTCTCGCTAGTTTAATAAGCAATGATCAGGGATAAAGTTGTCTATTCTGCCTGCTCGATGGGTATTGCTTCTTTTCCCTCACCCGCCTTTCACCCTGTTTTACTTTGAAATATTATTATGAATTTTTGTATCACAGAAGTTTGATATTGGTTTTCCCCTCATTCCAGTGATGATCCCCAGTCTTCCGTTCAGCCAATGATACCTTTGAAACGCGATGAACATGACGATGGGATACCTGCAGACTCAGGAGCCAGGGTATCTATTAGATATCAGAATATTAATTGTCTTAACTATTTTCTGTCATATATAGTGCTTTTTTTTTCTTATTTCTTCTTCTTTCAAGATTTTTTATTGCATAATTTTTATAAACATTATGTTCTTTCTTCCATCTGTTTCAAGATGTCATATATTGGAAAACAAATGCATTTGAAGAAAGATCAGGAAATATATTATAATTTGATAGTGAATATTGGAACATCTGGACTCTGTTTGATGAGTGCACCTGAAACTTTTAACAATTGATCACAATCTGCTTTTTTTGTGTATGTGCATCCTTTGTAGAAATGATTTTTCAAAATACTTTTAAAACAAGGTTTGGACAGGAAATTATAACATTTAATTTGACACTAGAGTTTCTTTCTGCACTTTGCCAACAACCAAAACAGAAATGACTTTCATCTGATGATACCTGGAGTTCGTTCTTCATTGCATTTTGTAAATGTAATTCTTTTTTTGGCATTTGTTGGAGCAGATAGAAGGCACCAGTGAACATTCTGACCTGATGGACTATGCTCAGGCTCCTTGTACTCCTGGATTGGTTGAAGAGCCCAACATATCAAATGTTCAAGATACTTCGGCTTGTGACGATCACATGGAACCTGAAGATAACATTTTGACAGAATGTGCAGTGAAGGAAAACCTGGAAAACATTTCGTGCAAAACGAACCTTAATCAGGGGAATGAAAATATAACGGATTGGTCCTTGCATGGTGATAGAAATTCTGATGCAGTTGGTCACTTGACTTGTGAGGAAAATGGGTATCATTCAAATGACTTGAAGACTAAACTGGGGCAGTCTCCACGTACTGAAGATAGCATTGAGCATGGATTGCCGGATGATCCTACTAGAGCATCTGGAGTGTCTCCTGTTGCAACTAAGGAGGTTACTGTCACGTGCCAGAAACCAGATTCGACAGAGAATGTTATTACAGCATCTGATAGTCCAAATGAGAGAGAACAAAATGGGATTGTCAATGTTGATGGGGGTTGTGGTCCATCAGATGACTTCAATAAAGACCATGGAGAATGCAATGGAATTATCTCGAAAGGAAGTGCTGAAGATAATTCTTGTTTGTCCAGCCCCTCCCAGCATGTCAGAAATTCAACCCTTATGCAAGAGGAATCTGTTAATGTGGAAGCTGCTGGTATTTCAGAGAAACTATATTCTCCTAGTGGTGAATTTGGTTTAGATGCTCAGCTGCAGGACACGTCTTGCCATGAGAGGCCTAATGTCCAGGTTCCTCAAGAGTCTCGTGATTCCAACCTTCTGAACCTGGCTGTTCACGATGAGATAGTTTCTTCTCAAGTGCACCATCTTAGGCCATGTAATCCAACCATTGACCAGCCGGATTCACTAGTTGCTGGAGGTGAACATTCCAATGATCTACCAGCTGCCGTTGATGCAGTTGCACCGAGAGCTTCTGAATGTGTTGAGTTGATTGATGCCTCTGTTTCCATGGCACCGGTGCAAGGTTTGTCTTATTTGCTTATGCAGTTCTCCCCTTCCCTCTCTCTTCTGTTCTATTTTATTATGTGTTCCATTGAATGCACTTAATGTCTCAGGTGAAGAATGTCATGAAGTTGATAATTCAGAGCCAAATTTAAAGGACAACCAAGCTGCAGAACATTCTTTGCTTGAGCATAATCTTGGTTATGGTAAATCAGATGGTCAAGAAAATCTGGTTAGAGAAGAGAGTAAATCGAAAGATGTAAATCTCTCTTCTGGAATGAATGTACCAGAACCTGAGAAATTGTTGTCAGTACCGGATGGATTTGGTGAACCTAGGGATCTGCTAATGGAGGCTACACCTGGGGACTTGACAGGCATAGATGAAAGTGATGCTGGGAGTAGAATTATTTCGGGGAAAAAGCGTAGTTATACTGAGAGTACGCTGACAGAACAGTCTCTAAATTCAGTTGAATCATCAAGGATAGTTTGTAACAAAAGAACCATAGAAGCTGTACCTGATGATGATGATTTGTTGTCGTCCATTTTAGGTAGAATTCTAGTCCTCTCTAATGATACATCTGGAATGGTTTAACAATAGTGTTCGAATAATGCCCCTACGTTCCTAGTTGTAAATTAATCTATTAATTCCTTCTTACATTGTTTGACATAGTAAAAATTTCTTTGCTCTAGTTGGAAGAAGATCTTCTGTTTTGAAAGTAAAGCCTACTCCCCCACCCACTGAGATAACTTCTCTGAAGCGTCACCGATCTGCTCCCCGAACCAGTGCATCCAAACGGAAGGTGCTTATGGACGACACTATGGTTCTGCATGGCGAGTATGTTTGACTCTTATTTCTACAAGTTACTTAAGTTGAATTATCTGGAACCTTATGGATGGTCATAGTTACTGGAACGCGAATGTATATTTGAAGTCTTTTCCATGGATGCAATTATTAAGTAGTATACTATTCTCTCATTTACAACTTTTGGAGGCTTGTAGTATGATAATGATAAATCGCCTATTTTTATGTGCCATGCTGGTGGATTTTTTTTTTTTTTTTAAATTCCATCTCAATTCGTTTCAATTGGGTGAAAATTTCTATGCATAACTAACCCAAGTTTTTATGTTTCTAAGCACCATACGCCAACAGTTGATGAATACTGAGGATATACGGCGCTTAAGGAAAAAAGCTCCCTGTACTCCTCCTGAGATTGCAATGATCCAAAAGCAATTCCTGGAAGAAGAAATTTTTGGGGAACCTATATGTTCAGGTGAGTGACATCTTGCTATACTTATTCTTTTGTTTTCAACACGTATGCATGTTAAATGTTCAGATGTGTGTTTGACATGAGATACTTTGTTATTTTACTTAATAGTTACTTGTCATTTACATCTCTGCCATATATCTTGTTTAATACTGTTTTTGCTTCTTTGACGTGACTATTTTGGATTTTAGTTTTATCTTACTTCCATGAGATATTTTCACTAGTTTTGGTATACCTACTCATGACAGAATTATGTCTCAAAGTTTTGCTAACCAGTTTTACTCGTAGTACCTGGTGGCTTACATGACGATATGTGGCTGCATCTGTAGGAAATTGAGTTTATTTTATTTTGCCTTTCATCACTACAGTTGCCCTGAACTTGTTCGTTTCTCATGTTATCACGCAGTGTGATCTTTTTCAGTAAAGCAAGTCTTAATGATTCTTTTCAGGAATGTCAATGGAACTGTCTTCTCTGCACAAAACATATGATCTGAGCAGAATTACCATATCTGAGGATGACATGCACGAAACTTCTCCATTAGCTGGACCTGACATGAAGTTAACTTCTGGGAATGATGGGCATATTCCTGAATTTGGTGTTGATAATTCTATGGGCACTAGTGAACCGACTACCACAATAAGTGAGATGGTGGGGGTTAGTGAACTTGAAGTTGTCACAGAAATATTACAGCCCAGTGGGGCTCCGATGCCATCTGAGAATAAGATGGATGAACATCATGATATTGTAGAAGCTGATATAACTGAACCGCAGATACAGTATGCTGAGGATGACATAGTAGCTACTGACACCAGCAATCCGCAGTCAGAGCATTCTCAGTACCTACCAGAAAATACTGTTGATGGGGGAAGCTGCTTAATTCCTGTAGTAGAAGATCCTGCTTTAGTTTCTGAGATTGAGCCATGTGATCATGTTTCAGTTGATGTTGGTCGAAGTTCAGATACTGCAATTCAAGTACCTGATGCGAATAATGGTTTTGCAACGGATGCACAGGTTGTTTTGACTGATGAGAAAAGAGAGGAATGTGTTGAAGTGGATGCTGCAGTGATTGATGGAAGCGGCGGGGGAATAGATGTTGAGAAGGGGTTGGTAAAAGATGATGATGATGCTTTTACTGCAGTTGAGAATGAGCCTGATGCAAAGGATGGCATTTCATTGGATGTTAACCAGCATGATCCTACAGTTGAAATGAAAGAAAACTGCAATGAACAGGGGGAGTACAGTGTTTTTGGTCCTGCAGTTGAAATTGAAACTGATCTTGGCAGAATGGAGTATCATGACCAATTGTTCCATGAGGGCACCTCTGCTGAACAACCAATCGTTGGTTCATCTTATCCCACTGAGTGTGTGAATGTACATGGGTCGACCTTGGATGATTGGGAATATGCAATGCAGCACGAACCCTATCCAACAAATGCAATTGATGCTGAAATTTCTAGGATTGATATGCTTGATCATGATGTAAGCAGCTCATTTGATAGGACAAGCATTCTTAATTTTTGATGATACTTAGCTCTTCCATTTTTTCTGTTCCCCATGGTTTCTTTTTTCTGTTTTGTCTCTATTTCATGTTTTGGCTTTATTGATCTCATCAGATATATGAAGAGAAGTAGCATGAGGATGATTTTCATCTAATCAGTATAATCCACATGGATATTGACTGAAGTGCATGTTAACTCTTAACAATTATGATCAATATACTTTGTTTTCTCTACTATACGTAACCAAGCAGTTTCTTTTCAATTATCTATTTTGAAATAGTGATGATGGTCCTCAGAAATTTTTTTAAAAAAAATTTTTTAAAACCAGAAATCTTAAGAAGAATCCCTGTCTTTCAATTTAGTGTGAATGCGTCATCAGCTCCCAACTAATGTTTCCTTGATTGTTTGGTGCAGGACTTAAACTATGCGCGTGCTGACCACGATACAGGTTTCTATCTCTAAAGATCTTTGATTTTCTCACCAATATCAATATTTATCCATCACTCTTCAAGCTGTTTAATGGTAAACTAGTTAAATGTGGAGGAGAATGGATAAAGACTTATTTTATTTTGTTATTGAGGAGGTGGGAATCATGGACTTGCATGGTTTTCAATGGAACCTCATGGGTGCTATGAAGAATGTAACTTTAGAGGAATTCAAGATTTCTCATGCATGGATTTCTGTTAGTTTATGAGGCCATGAACAATCTAAGAACAGTAGGCCTTAATTTGGAAGTTACACCTTTTCTCTCTTATGTGTTGAAAATGTGCGATGCATGAAACTTTTCTTCCTTTTTCTCTTCAGAGTTTTTGAATGTGGATGATGATGAAGTAGCTGAAGTAACTGATGACTACACACCTAATCCTGAAGAAATACGCTTCACTGAGAACAGTGGGTGGTCTTCTCGTACCAGGTAATATTCTTGCTAAATGATCTTTATCTTAATCATGCTGCAGTGCCGCTCTGGAATTTTTGTTGGATTGCAGACTGCTACAAATAATATTAATCAAGGCTTTCAGTTTATTGCCAATTGACATGACATTTGTCAGTTGCTTCTCTATATTATAATGCTTTGCTAAAATGCAAATGAAGCTGTGGCGAGACTGGTTTCTAATTCTGGTGCAAACCCACATTGAATTACTTATATTTAAACTTCTCTTTTGGACTGATTGTAGGAATTTTTGCCCATATTTTGTTTACAATCCATTGGGAAGATGTACATGTTTCCTTCATTAGTTTCTATATTCATTCCAGTTACTCTTGTTTGTTAATGTCTTTTTAGAAGGCGTGATTTCATGAAAGAGTTCCATTTGAATGGAAGAATAAAACTTTTGTGAGATAAGGAAATGGCATGTTAGGTGTTTTATGTTGTTTCATGTGTTTTCTACATCTCTCAGACTGTCACCATTCAAACTTTTAGTTTGGAGGTTCAAGATTTTGTACTCTTTATCATCAATGGTTTGGGCTATGTCATCTTTATTTTCAAAGGGGATGCAAATTTTTTGTGGTTTTCATGGGCATAGAACTTCATAGTTCATACTATTTGTATATCTACCAGGGCGGTTGGCAAATATCTCCAGACATTGTTTATTAAAGAAGCTGAATGTGGGAGGAAGGCTCTTCCCATGGACAATCTGTTGGTTGGGAAAACACGGAAGGAGGCATCGAGGATGTTTTTTGAGGCTTTGGTATGAATTGTTTTTTGTTTTACAATTTTCACTACATTAACTTGTATTAGGCTCTTGTTTTTTGTTTATGACTAACTTGTTTCTGTCTTGTGCTACCATATTTTTGTTTTGTGACTAACATGATATTCAAATTATTCCGACTCAGGAATACCAATTATTATCTTATTAGTAGAGGCTTTCAGCTTGTTTCATGTTGTCAAATTGAGTAATCTTAACATACCAGTAAATAGATATGCAAACATACCCACTTCCCTGCTCTTTCTCAGTCTGTCTCCCAAGGGCGAACATCTGAATATATCCAATTTATCTAAGATTGTTTTTTTGTCTTGAAAAGGGGTTATTTTCTTGACCTTGTTCAGGCCCTGAAATTCTAATGACCAATGGAATAGCTAAACTCTGCATGTGGTTTTTCTGCCAGGTTCTTAAAACAAGAGATTACATTCACGTGGAGCAGGAACGCCCTTTTGACAACATCAACATAAAGCCTCGAATGAAACTCATGAAATCAGATTTTTGAGATCTGAAAATCAGAAGATAAATACTCTCTTATGTAACTTTTTGTGGGGAGGAGAAACTACTTAAGTTGATGGGCGAGTTAATTCTTGCATACTCATTCTTTTCTAAGTTATACTTAGTTTTGTGGTACGTAGTTTATAGCTTGGGTAGCTCTAACGGTGGAGATTATTGTAGATCATTTGTAACAAAATGCTTGTAGAAGACGGCTGTAACATGGATACTGTTGTTTATATGTATATATAATATATATATATATATATATATATATTTACATAGCATGTAAAAATTAATCTCATCTCTTCTTAATTTGATTGCTTGAGCTATTAGAACCCAAATGTTATCTGTGAAAACAAAAGCTTTATTTTCTGTATGGTTGTACTGACTGAATGAATTCCTAGTAGTATCAGAATATATATTCCATAAAAGGGATGTCTTTTTAAATTTTTCTTGCATGACTGGAGTTTGATCCTAAAACTTATCAGTCATGTTTGCTCACATATATATATATATATATATTTATATATATTGGGTTGAGGGTTTTATATTTAGTGAACACTTGTAACAGGTCTTCTGCAAGACTGGGATGGGAGTTTCTTGCTGGCATGATAGGAAAGTCATAACTTCTTGGATGCCAAAGAAAAACAATTTATTGTTTTGTTCTTAAAATAAAGTGAAAAAAACTTAATCGGACAAATATTTACATGAAAAGGAGCAAGTTCTTGATAGCTGCTTACATTCGGAATTCACTTCATTTCAAGGACGGGTTTGTGAGTTTCTTGTTTTGTTGCCATACTTTGAAGGCAGTTCTGGCATTTTATATTTGTATTTGTTTTATAATATATATATTTTTTCAATCATTTGACTTGATGTTTATATAATTTCAATTATTATTATTATTTTATACATAAAAAATTATTCAAGAAGGATAACTTATTTATTATATATAAGGTGTTTGAATTAGGTTTAATAACACACATCAATTATATCGGTAATAATAGTAAAATTATCAAAATTAAAATTTGTCTCCATCATTTTAACTTTTTACATCAATAATATTATTTTTCTCAATCATGAAGGACTTTTAGAAATTGATTAAAAATTTTTTTTATTGTTATTTTTTATCATTAGTATTTCGAGTCTACTGAAAAATCCTGAGAAATTTTACATTTTTTATTGGGACTAATTCGCATACTTTTATGAACTGAGCTTTAATTTATAATTAATTTAAAAAGAAAAGTAAAATATTGTAAAAAGAATATTTTAATTGAGAATTTCATCTCTGGGCCCTCTGGCTTTTCCC
>JAWZTD010000001.1:12896007-12906337 GCA_035221335.1 Echites panduratus | reverse complement strand
ATACACTGTCCTCACTGTTCTGTATCAAACAGATTCTAGACAATTTCTAGTTTAATTTCTCATGGAAGGATGCTAGGAGGGGTCGTTTCACCATATAGGTCCTTTAAAATGAAATACCATCCGAGCTGGAAATCCAGACGCCTTGCTGCAGCCATGATATCTTCTACCCTATCTGATAATGCTTCAGCCCATTCACAGTCCACTACCAAGCCTACTTGTCCTCCTTGTTCATCCTGTAAAAGGAAAGCAGCTTCATCAGTGAAAGAAAATAATTAACACATCCACATTTCACCCCTAGTTCAGGTGATAGAGTCGAAAGTTATTGAAAAATGAAATTTCTAATTCATTAAACATAATAAGGGCATCAAATTTCATCTTCAATGAGTTTAAAATAGAGATGAGATGATGATGAACATTTGGACGGAAAAAATTTATAACTTCAAACAGGTAAATGTGGATCCATATATAATTATTCAGCAATTCTATCATCAAGAAACATTAAGTATCCTGCCTTAAATTTGTTTCTATATATGGAAACAGCTTCAGCATGGGCCAAGAGCTGGTGATGAGAAACCACATATGGCTCGGTCAATGAATGCTCACGTCTTCCAGGGGCAAAATATCCAGTACAATGCCCATTAACTGCAGTTTGGAGAGGCTCATTAATGGTAATCCACTTCTTGACTCTATCACCAAAGTGGCCGAAGCAAGTTTCCGCATAGATGGCAAAATATTTTCTGGAAACCAAATGAAGCCAAACCATCAAAACATGCAAAAAAGATGAGTCCGCACACGTAAGATCCAGAACAAGTTTTGGAAACAGGAAAGTCACCTAGTTTTTACCTTGGACATCGAGGCCTCAACTTACATTAACCAACTTTAACTTTTAGTTCAAAGTCATTAGGATCTGGCTCATAGTTAAAAGAGCCTTAAGGACTAGAACTTAGCCTTCTTTTTGATTTTGCTTTTACAAGTCTCCATAATGTTGTAGCTTTCTCAGTGTAGCAATTAGTAATTCTATTCAAATAAGAGTAACCCATATGCAATTCTTATTGTCATTCTGATCTAAATCATTCCAGCTGGTATTAAGTTTGCCCAGGGTAAAATGGTAAAATGGATAGCTAGTGGGAACAATTGGTGTTGCAAAATCTAGGAAAAATCCATGCCAATGCTCCAATCCCTATACATTAATACCAGTGACCTAATGTGCACAAGTGTTCGGCAATCTCTTGACAAAAATGCATGCTCACACATTCATGCTGTTAGTTCATGCCCTTATATTGTCTCAAGAAAAGCCATTACGGTTGAATACGTTCATTTCTAGAATGAAGTGACAAGCAGTCCCAATTCTAATTTGGAAAACAAAAAACCCTTTTATGGAAATCAACCCCTTTAGTGAATAAAGACAAAGTTGCTGTGTAGGTTGAAAATCTCAACTTCTATAGCTTGAGCAGATATATGGCATTGCTTCCAACATGTTTGACCATGACCAATGATAATTGGTTGAGTCCCAAAAAACGTAAATGCAAAATAACAAAGCCAAAAGAATCATAATGAATTTTTGTAAAAACACATTTTGTTTAGCTGGATTTCCAAAAGATGAAGAATACTGAATGGATAAGACTTACACAATCTCTTTGCTTCACCACCCTCCAATGGAGTTTTCAAGATAGAGAGGAAGATCCCAGTGGTATAATGTCACAAATGGTTCAATACCTATAACGAGATAGTCAATCTTCTATTTTGTCGTTCACCTAGGGCATGAAACCCTGAGGTTCCCACACGGGGGGGGGGGAGAATAAAATAAAGGGTATATGGCATTAAGAAACCAAAAATTATCAATTTTTTATACAGTTACTCTTGTTTAAGTAGGAGAGGGAAGCAAAAAAAGACGTACCAGCATCAATAAGAGCATTAATTACGTTGTCATAATACCTGACCCCTTCGTCATTTATTCTGGTTCCTAAACCATCTGAAGATACAAAGAAAATAAAATTCTGTAACTACAATGTCAGAATAGAAATATCATGTAAAATCATAGTTACAATTACAGGGAGAGGTAAGATAACGCATTGAAAATTTTCATAAACTGTTAACTAAACTAGCCATCTGAAAAGAAAGATCATGAAAGGGTAACCTGCAGAGGGTTCATATAGATCAATGATGGTCTATACCCATAAAGAATAGCAGCAAACACAGGATAATCTTAAAAGTCTTTAGTTTGTTAACATCATAAATTATCAGACTTTTTCCACAAATCATACTTCGTTAACATCTAAATTTCTCTTGCAAAATAAATGTTCTGAGACGTTAGCATTTTGTGGTTATATCTCAAGTCTTATCATCAGTCTGGTGATTAATAAGATATCAATCACTTGATCCACTTTTGCTATCTTTTAACCATTGAAGCCACTGTGTTTGTACCATAATGCTCAAAGTGCAACCAAGAACATTAGAGGCAGAAAGTTCTGATCTAATCCAATGCAAAAAATTCAATGTTGGTTCTCATTTTGCTTCTGAAAATAATTTTCTGAATGTTTCTGAAATTATGAAAGGAAACTGGAAAGGTAAAGACCTTGTGAAATTTATTACCAGGAAAAATACGAGACCAAGATATTGAAAAGCGATATGCTTTAAATCCTAGCTTCGAAATCAGCTGAATATCTTCCTGCATCAACATTACAAACACCATTCACAAAACTGAATTTCCCAGTGTGGATAAGAAAAATATGTAATGTCATGTCAAAGATTACATAAGCAGGCACCTTGTAACGATGATATTGGTCCGCTGCAACATCACCATTGCTTCCGTCAAAAATATTACCTAAACAATAACAAGCATAATGCAAAATTATAATATTACTTTCAAGAATATCAAACATTCACAGAAAATGAAGTTACCAATTTAATATCAAACAAGGTAATGTCTAAAAGGGAATTAAAAAAATAAAGACAAGAAGAAGGGAAAAATGAATATTCACCTGGTGCATGAGAAAAAGCATCCCAGATACTAGGACCCCTACCTCCCTCATTCCATCCTCCCTCAACCTATTACATGGGAAAAGATCACGAAAGATTAGCTTAAATTTGTTAATAGTTTCACAAGAAATTCCTGAAAATCTGAATTGGAAGTGATTTTACAGTATATAGAAAATTCAACTATGTCTTTGGTTGCTTATTAGTTATTACTCTTCCGAACTATCCGAAATGCAAATTGAAATTAAATGGCGTGTGGTTCCAGTCGTCCATGAATTTGACATCACTACCATCGGGATTCAAAAGCATTTTGGATTAAACTCAGAAAAGCTCTATTCAAATGGCACTATACAGATGCAACCCAAAACAGGTGCTGAACATCCTCCGAGTTCACTCTTCAGAAATCATTCAAAATTCAACAAGAAACCGAAAATTTGTAATTTTCATAGTGCAGCAAGGAAAAGGAAGTTAAGAAATCTTATTCATATCCCATAAAATTTCTCGAACCTAATCACATAAAATTTACTCAAATCAAGGCAAAAGAAGTGAACTTTGATCGAAAAGGAAGAAAAAAAATTGAACGATCATCGAGAAAGAATGATGCAGGATGACCTGGTAAGCAGAAGTGGCGACGCCAAAGACGAAGTCGGAATCAAAGGGAAGGGAAGAGAGGTCCGGTTTTGAAGAGTAAATCTTCTGCCATTCTTCTTCCATGACTTTCTTCTTCGCCAATCCCATTGTTACTTTTGTTGATGTTGAAGTCGCCATTGTCACTCAATCTGAGATATGATAAGCCAAGAAGAAAGACAAGAGATTCTGATTTTTTATCGGAAAAATGCAAAAATTGTAACGGTTGACAACACTGAATCAAGTGAATTTGAAGAATTTTGACAAGACAACACAACAAGAAAGATCAACATTTCTGTGGCCAACGTAGAAAGATGTTTTAGGAGGATCATTTAGCGCTTTACTCTTTAATTATTGTTTTTGTAACGTCCGGAAACAAATTATTATTAGATATTTTCAGTTGCCCAATTTTATATTTTGATCCTTATCAACCTTTTTTTATTACACTTGCCCTTAAATAAATTATAATTAGATAATTTAATTCTTTTAATTATATTCTTAAAAAAATCACTTCAAAAGTTTAATTACCGACCATTTGAAAAATTAATGAGGCAAATTCATTACTATATTATTCAAACTGTCAGAAATAAGTATTAAATGAAATTTTATTGGATTGAATGTCTCACTTAGTTGAGGAAGAAACTTAAATTTAATTTAAAAATATTTCAATTAATATTTAGTTTTGAATGTTTGAATAATTAAGTATTGAATTTGTCCCTATTAATTTGATTAAGTGATTGTTAATTTGATTTCTTTTTAAGAGTATGATTAAAAGGATTAATTTGTCCAATCATAATTTTTTTAAAAACTAACATGACAAAGAAAAAATTAAGGACTAAAACGATAAAATGATCTTTAAATATCCAATTTCTCTTATTTTTTTGTGAAAATATAATTAGATAAAACAAAAGTTACACGCATTAAAAAAAATTTCTAACATAAATAATTAGAGAAATTGGATGTAAATCATAAATTTGTTAGGACAAAAAAAAAAGGTCAAAAATGAAAAAAAGAAGAAACTTATCGAAAATAAATTTGTTAGGAATCGAAAAGTCAATTTTACTAGACTAGATAGTTGTGTATAGGAAAAAAATTGATGAATTTATTAATTAAAATTTCATATTTTGATGACTATGATATCTAAAGATATTTTTTTTTACCTTTTATAATCTTCAAAATATTTTTAAATTATGATATGATTATTTTTCCCATTTTCAGACTAAATCTCATCCCCTCCCGACGAAATCAAGGTTTTCATTTAAAAGGAAAAAAGGACTATGGGCAATTAGTTCATTCCATATAAGTTAATGATTCCTTGGAACATTCAAATCAATGTTACTATCATTCTTTTACATTAATGATGAGATGAATGCACAGATTGCGACCGAGTGATTCTGAGATAAAATTGCGTCAAGCGCACATTGTGTAATTTAACTACAAATTCTAACTTAGTTAGTTTGTAACTAAGTTTCAATTTCTTTTCTTAAACTGAAGCGCATCTTTTCTTTTCTTCAACTCTAGTTGTTCTTGCAGTTACAGTTTGCTGGCTTGCCAATGGGATAATGCTTGTTCCTTAAACTCGTCTCTTCTCAATTTACCTGTCGTAGTTGTTGGAAATGGACTCCTCCACAGAATGAAACTTCTTGGAATTTTAAATCTGCAGACAACAGAAATTGATCTAAGGCCACATAAAAGATGGAAAAAGAACAACTAGAATGCATCAAGACTCCGGTTTCTTTTCTGTGGTTCATGGGGGACGGAAAATGGAAATGGGCAAATGGAGGAAAACTCTACTAGATTTCCTAACAACAATACAATGATATTCCCTAACCACCACCATGTGTAAAGAAATGCTTCTAGGAATATACAATCTAAGAGAAAAAATAGCAGGGCGCCTTTTGCATAGATGAGTGACAGATATTACTGCTAATGATCTCCTCATGTTGGATAAGAGCGCAAGGTAGAAGAAGAAAGACAGGAAATAAAACATATGGATATGAACCTTGTCAAATTCTTCTCCCTGCAAAATTGCTGGAGGATTTCTCCACATAAATAGTGACCTTTTTCATTCGTCAAATTGGTGATACCCGCATCAGTCCATTGCCAATTGTCTTGAAGTTGAATACAAGCAACTACCATCTCTGTAAAGCGACTGTGTGGGAGTCCCACAACGATTACTCTAGAAATCCCTGGATGTTGCAATATAATGGCCTCTACCTGTGTCCTCATAAAACATAGGTGGAAAGTGAGAAATGTGAACTTTAAAGCACATATTCAACTCCTCAAATGCCAGTCTCCAACATTTCTGGCATTTTAAATAATGCTTAGAGAATGCTCAATTTTCAACATTGCAGAGAAGGTTTCATTTTTTTTGCAATTACCTCTTCAGGATAGACATTCTCTCCTCCACTTTTAATCCGACCACTGGAGCGACCGATAAGCCAAAGATTACCAAAATCATCAAGCTGTCCTATATCACCCGTGTCAAACCAATCTTTATTATCAGAATCAGAAGCCTTGGTAGAAATTTGACCCCAGTACCCAAGCATCACATGCGGACCTCTTGTCAAGATCCTTCCAGATTGAGAAGAATCAACCAAACCGATCTTTAATTCAACATGTGGTGCGGGCTTTCCAACACAGAATCCACCATATTGAGGAATTAAATTCAAGTTTTTATCATTCATTGCCTGATTGTGTTGAGTGCAGCTGCCGTTTTTTGGATCATAAAGGGTCAAGAAGGTTAAAGATGAACTTGTCTCTGTCATCCCTTAAGAAATTCCATGAAAAGCATCAGAAAGAGTCCCAAAAGGATCAGGAGAATTAACAGCATTAGAAAGAAAGAAAATATGCTTATGAAATATGCTTGCTGCTAAAGTTTCCAGTAAAGCAGGACAGAGCATTAACTATTTCAGGGCCGATCCTTGGACACCCATGAGATGGACAATCTTCAACAAATATGCAATAGATAAGAGCCATCTTAGCAAATTATTCCTTAACTAGGACAATGTTACCGTTGAAGCTGAGAAAGTCAAAATAAACTTCACTTGAAGAAAGCAAAACTAAATTAAGCCAATTGGACATTCCTCTGCATCACTTGGTAATGAGCATTGGTATAAGTAGGATATTCTTGCCACAGCAATATGTGCTAGAAATCAAGAGACAATATATGGATGATCAGTTGAATGAATTCCTTCAACTGTCAGTTGAGGAATGATAAAGTTCAATCAGTTGACCTGTTAGTTACACTACGACCAGGGCATCTAGACACAATTCCAGAGCTCAGTGAAGCTCAATTTTCTTATAGCCCTGTGAAACCATTATTGATAGACAAATTTAATTTCCATTCTTGCTGTATGAAAAATTCACTTTTCTCATTAAGCTAGTGGCATGACAACGTAAAACCCAATTTATACTTCAAAACATTTGGGCATGTCCTTCTCCAGTACTGTAAACAATTAGTATTTAGAAAGACAAGTGATAATTGGAGTATAATGCTGACTTGTAAAGGGTAAGTACTTGAAACAGGAATGGTGCCAAGTATAAAATATTCACATTTTACTATCCAATTGCTGTGTATTACTAGTGACTACAGTAGCTTTTTTGGCAATAAAAATGTACCGCTAGGAAATAAACAAAAAATCTGGGAGGAAAAGGGCAAAACTTACCATATGTTGAAATAAGTTTAGCTCTTGGGAAAACTTTGGCAGCATCTTGTACAAGTCCCTGTAAAAGACCACCAGCTCCATTTAAAATCTTCTTCACTGTCTTGAATTGCCTACTCGACTCCTTTGTCCTATAAAAAGCTTTAAATTGAACTTGTTAAGAAGCATATGAAGACAATAACGATTATGGCAGCCAAATGTGGACAGTTGAGTAAGAGATAGTTTGTATGAGTTTGACACAAACATGGACACATAGATTGAAGAGGAAACGATTCCTCTTAACATCATGTAATGTATTGTGTCATAGTTCACCATATGATCTTAAGCAGCCTAATTGATCATCTCACTCTTTTTTTTTTTTATCTTCACTTGAAACTAAAAGATTTCTGATCCATTTCCCAAGTTTAGATTGATCATTACCTTGCTGAGGAGATCAAATCAGACATTATAACTGGTACAGTGATAAAAGACGTAACGTTGTGATGTTCTATGACTACAAGTGCTGATTTAGCTTCAAATTTAGGAATAAAGATGTGGCAAGCCCCAACCAACAGCATTGCGAGAGCTGATGATATCCCACCAATGTGGCATAATGGTGCAGTGTGCAAATAAATCTACAAAATACCAACAAAAGAAATTTTTAGTACTGTGTGATAATACTCAAAGACCTGATTATTTTTCTCTATTCTCCTTATCATCATATTGGCTAGTTTTATTCTGTTGAGAAAGTTTCAAGAAAAAGATGTCTCCTGGGAAAAGCTTACATCATCTTCATTGTAACCAACAAGTGCTAATTTTGCAAGGGATTGTACAAGCAAAGCTGAATGTCTTATTGTGACACCTTTTGGCTTGCCCGAGGTCCCTAAGTCAACACAAAGGAAAAGAAAGGAAAGTGTGAAGCATACAAGTATAATTGAATGAGAAAATGGAAAATAACAGATTACACATACACAACTCTTCAGACTACATAAGCACTTTCATAGACACTAAATGATAATTAAGATATTGCTTTGAGCAACAAAATGAAAGTTAAGCTACCATTTTCATATGGGCTGAAATATATGATTTAATATTGGAATCTATTAGTCGTACTGTTTTCTGAAGGATAAAATAAATAAGATGGGGTTTACAACTTCAAATTGCTCTCTTGAAACAAGCCCCATCTTGAGATCCTAGGACACTGATCCAAGCTAATCAATTGCCAAATGCAGTGACACAATTCACATGCTAACTTGAGGACAATATTTTCTGTAAGTAACTCTAAGTAGTGCTTTAGAGATGGTAATAATCAATTACTATTCTTCTAAAAAAGAAACCTCTCTGATGAATAACTGGACCAACAATTGTATGCTGCACCAAGAGTTCCAATGTGTTTCTTTTAAGACTATTCTTAGGTCAAGTGGCCGGGATTTTCTAACAGTGTTAATCATTCACAAACCTTTAACCAAAGAAAGATAATACATTGATGAGCTGATTTCCAAGAGAAGCACGTGGAGAGAAATACATAGAGCTGGTCTTTTGTGGTACACAAATTATGTTGCAGATAAAAAACCTGATTTTACAAGTTAAATGATGTCATGATTACTTTGTGGTTAAAAACAGTCAAACTCAAGTACATCCCCTTAAAACCTGCGAAGTTCCCTACTCTGTCCCCGAACAATCCCTGAATGTAGCAAAGAAGTTACTATGAATTAAACTGTAAATAACTAGAATTCATACCTGATGTAAAGCAAATTATAGCTGCATCATCAGGAGCCCAAAGGAGTCTGACCGAAGAAAACATCAAAGAACAATTCAGCTTAAGCGAATCAGCTGTTAACACTGATGCAAGAAAACATCAAGATTAAGATGTTGCAGATTAAAGATTTCACAATGCTACAGCATCTTGAAATTTTTTCATAACATCATACCATCAAAAGATCTATAGGATTCAACAAGGCCACTCATACAGACATGCCAGCTTGCATAAGCTTGAAACTCCAAATGCCAGTGATTACAGGTTCTGTCAGTTAACAGCATTGCTGGCTTCACTTCTTCCATTGCCAACTTTGCCTCTTCTAAGCTCTTCAGTAAGAAAATTTTGATAAGGAGGGTAAGAAATGAGTAAATTAATACTTTCCATAACCAGAACCGCATCTTCTTTAAAGGTTAGAGATTAAAGGAAAAATAGCTAGAAAATTGGAAATGTTAATAATTTGGTACATGTTATAATCAATGACGAAAGAAAATCAAATTACAATCAATTACCCATCTGTAATTGAAAGGAGCAACAATTCCCCCTACACATGTAACTGCCAATAACCACTCCAAATAAGAATCACTGAAACAAAATAGCACCAGTAACTGTCAACAAACATGAGAATGAATGCAAAAAGTCATAAAAGACTTTCAGGTAATTCAGCAATTAAAATACAAACTAGAATTTTGAGTTTTCCTAACAATTATATACAACATCTGAGGAAATCCAGACGAAACTGTAAACAGAATCACCCGCCAGTCAACGGCTAAAAGAAACAAATTACTGAGTCCACCAAGCACCGCTCAATAAGCTCCATATTCATGAACGAGTTGTAGCATAATCAAGCAAATGGATTCCCCAAAAAAAGCAAAAAGAATAAAATAAAATAGAGAAACTGTAATTAGCAAATAAAATACTTGCCAAAGGGACTGCAAGGCCTCGGATGCGGTTTTCAGACGGTCAACGACTAGAAGGAGAGGAAGGAGAAGAACCTGTTAAGAGCAGCAATGGCGACGACCTGACCTGGCTTGAGGCCGAGTTGGGTAAGGCCGTTGGCTAAGCGGAGAACTCCTTCGGCAAACTGTACACCGGTTTTCCGACGGTTGTCGTCAGCCATAACGGTGACGGTTGAGCTTCTCCGGATAGTCATCAGACGGCTCAGGCACTGAGCAATGTGAGGCCGTGAGTAGTTATTCATTTGGGAGAGAGAAAATGGAGAAATTGGATACAGTTTACTTTGGTGTGGTCGTCTGCTTTGCATGCAGAAGATGAAGAAAATCGACAATTTCATAAGCGGGAAAGGATAAGATAGGATAATGGAATG
>JAWZTD010000001.1:12843063-12862599 GCA_035221335.1 Echites panduratus | reverse complement strand
GTGCCCAAATAAACTCCGCAAACTCTGTCTGATTATTGATTGACCACCTCGCCATCCTCATCCTCATCCTCATCCTCCTTCTCTAGCTTCTTTATTTTTTTTTTCTTCTTGTATCAGAAAATTTCAGCATTAAATAATTTACACAATGGTTCATGGTTTATGATCTTCTTGACACCCTACCCTTCTATCCCTATGGACTTTGATTTGTTTATCAAGCTTTGGTCTATAAAAAACTAACACTAAACTCCTGAACATATCACTAAAAACTAAAAGTTTACTTATAAATAGAAGCTATCTACGGAGTCAAAAACACTCCATTATTCATTCATTTGATTTAACCATCGATATTAATTTCAAGTTCCTCGTTTAATTAGTTTGTAAATTTTAACTTTCTACAGGTAAATAAACATACACTAAAAGTATTTAAAATCAATAATTGAGTCACAAATAATAATAACACCCCTCCCCCCCCGGGTAAATAACGATGAGAGGTCATCAAAACACTCGGAACAGAGCCTACAGAAAGTGCAAGAGCAACAACCTCAACAGAAGTGATTCAAAATCAAAGCAAAAACCATTATCCACAGCAGATCTAGCAAAACCTTCAATGCACCTTCATCCATATTCACCTACAATTAGTTTCAAGTTCAAATTAACCAAGGCAATCAACAATCCACTCTGTTAACCTAGATCCATATACAATGCACTAAAGCAAGAACCTCAAATATCTGCAGGGGAAACAAGTGCTCCCAATCCATACCGCACCAAGGCAAAAATATAAGGGCAAAGCATTTTTACAATAAGCCTCAAGTTTAAGAAAAGATCTACCGGTACCAATCCATAATATCACCCTTCAAGTTTGGAGCAAAGCAAGTACCCTCTAGCCCACTTGTCCATCCAATCATGTTGTCGTCTAAACTCTACTAAGCTGACCTCTGTCCACCCTAAAACTACCTCACCTAGACACCTGGAAAGAAAGAAAACTGTGGTTAAGCACTCTTCAAATTAAACTCATTCTACATAGAAGACAGGTCTGTAGCCAGCACTGCAGAACACTTGGGAAATGTGTTTCCAAATCACTTCCCAATCACTGCTAAAGTGCATTCATGGTCATCCCAAGCATTGACATATCTTACAATTCTTTAGTAGTTCCTTAGTCATTATTTATAAGTCACCAGTTGCCATTTTGTCAAATTAAGGTAATATAAAATGCCGATATTGATGATTCTAATCAATCTAACAACGGTGACTAGAAAAAATACATAGCGGCATAGATAATATGGTAAAAAATCAATAAAATACCTAATCAACTAAAAATAATAACTTATAATTAGTGACAAGGAAAGCAGCTAAATGACTTATAAATAGTGACGGAAGGAGTACATATTAGTGTTGAATTATCTTATGTGCAAAAAGACTAAGGCTGGCTACCATTTAAATCTTATTCCACAATAATGATCCACATGACAAAAGCATCACAAAAGGATACCCAAATATAAGTTACTCTCATATTAGCATGAAAAAATGCATCTTCTGGCAAGCTTTAAACACTGCGACAAAATTTTAACTAAAGAATCTTTCCTGCCTTAGCTGGGGGTGGAAAGTAGTTCCAGTCTACACCAACTTTGATGTAGATTCACCCGCATAATGCTCTCAACCAAATGATTTAAACCATTTTAATCCTAGTACTAATAAAGTAATTCAAAATATTGAAAGTTTCGGAATCATATACCAGCAAGAAACATAAAAATAAGTCCGTAAAAAATGACAGTTTGGGAATAACTACGAATCAAATTCATTAGGAATGACTGATTTTTAACTGTCAGAATTTAGTATCTAATCAGATGTTCTTGTGCCAGGAAAGATTATAGCTTAGCATATTAGCAAAATTAATTAGGTTCTTTCTTGTCATCTATTATAGTTCAGTATCTCCAAAAAATATACTCATAGCTCCTTTAATACTCAACCCGGAAACAGCACTCAAATGAGTCAAGAGAATTGGATTACCTACATCGGACACAGCACTGTAAATGACTCCAGATGTACAGGTCCAATGTTCCATTCGTACCATGATTTAGTTCCATCATCCAAATGCTGTTTATTTCATGACTGCCTCACTGTCTTTGATCAGATAGTATCTTCACATAATCTCAAATCTTAACAGCTGATTTCCTCTTTTATGGCAGCATTTTCTGAAACAGCCTTTTGAGCAATTCTTCTTTTGTTTTGAATCTGACGTACATACTCTGCGACGATCACATGGAACTTTGGAGCAAGCTTACTGGTAGAAGAGACGTTAAGACCAGCCTTCTTCAGAGCCCTTGCCACATGTTTTTCAGCTTTTTGAAAATGAAGAGAACAGTATGACGGAACAGTGGATCTCAGGATAGGTTTTCCACAGAGGATAGGCCCTGTTGGTGAACTGCCAAGCACCAATCACAGTGACATAAGTAAATAAACAAGCATCTTTATTTTATTAAAGCGAGAGAGAGAGAGATGCAATAGACCAATCTACGAAAATCATACACCAAAAAAAGTGTGGTTAAAATGAGAAGGCAAAAATTGAATTGCACATTAGGGTCACTTATATAGGACATACTCTTTAATGAAGTATGCATTTTGCAATAAATAACAAAAGGTATTAATATAAAAAGAGTAACCTGTTAACCTAACTATTAACACTGGCAACAAAGGGAAAAGGAACAAATTCAGACAAAATTACAGAATGAAAATATAAATTAAAAGAGTTGTTGACAGAGGATGATAACATGTTGCAGTTTGCTAAAAGACCACAATGGCTAATGGTGGATGCACAGAGGCAAATATGAAAAAAATTTTAAAAAAACATTGTAATAATAAAACTAACACATAACTCATACAAAATGACAAACAGACATAACTACGAAGGTTTCATTTGAAATGACTCACTAAATAATGCATTTGAACAACCTAAAATGTTGTAAAATCATGAGAAACAAAGTAAAAACTTCAAAATCACCCAATAACAATACAATTTCATAAGTTCAGCTAAGTATCTTAATCTAAATTCATATAATCAGATTAAGAAAAATCAGCCTACTATAACCAATATTTTGTGAATAATTATTCTGCAGAAAATTTTAAACAAAAAAAAAAGAAAAAAAAAAAGATGCACATAAAGGTGAGAAAAACTTTAAAAATCAAATATAAAAAAGATAAGCCTACTATAACCAGTATTTTCCAGAACCATAGGAGAACTTGAAGGCAGAAAAATCAGAACCACGGCAGATGAGGAACAACCCATTCAGACACAAGAGTATTTAGCCTTTCAGACTTTTCCCATAATCAATGGACTAAATTAACCCTACTACAAAATAACCCTCTTTTTAAACGGGGGTATTTTGAGTAAATTTATAGACATCGGTGGCTATGACCGCTGTAAGTGCCTTGGTGAAACTCACCATGAAAATTTGGCATGCCATGAACCCTCTGTGGTGGTTTGCACAAATCCACCACTGCTGTCCTCCATGACATAACAACACATTTAAAACCAAGATTTCCACAATGACAACCACATTTCTTACACTTGCCAACGAAGTTATTAATCAAATCAACCACCACCAAGCAACAAAGGGAAAAGTGACCTCTCCAATATTTCATGACTACTTACATCTATCTCTATTAACTTAATCTTTATATTGAATAAAAACTATCAACATGACATGCAATAAAGTATAAATGTTGATAAAACACTACCAATTAATCATTACCCAATGGAAAATGCTAAAATGAAAAGATCTTAACCAAACAGCATGAATGTCCACTATTTCCACATTTTATTTCCAGATGATTGCTAGTGCCTCAACACAGAGCTGTATAGAAAGGGATATTTAATATATTTGGTTGCTATGAAAGAGGGGGGGAGGGGGTAGATTAAGAATTATTATTAAGAGGTCCCAATACTGGTTGCAGTAACAAATTCACGAGAAGTTCAGGGTGGGTGGTTCACACATACACAGACTTCACCTGCAAGTTAAGCTCAGAAGAGTTACTTGGGAAACACCAATACCAAGGTGCAAATAAAAGAAATTGCAGGAACATGGAGTTTAAAATGCCCCTTGCGTAAAGAAAAAATAGAATGCGCATAATGTCATTCAACTATTTTATATTCTTCACACATATCCCTAACTTCTATTTCACATTTCATATCCTCTAACTATCTTTGTTTAACTTTTCTTTTTACTTCAGATAGTGATCTCCAGCTAAAAGTAAGTCAAATAAGCCACATGTTACCATTGTTTGATGGATAAAATAGTCAAACCAAACAAATGGGACTAAAGGGTAAACTAGTGAATAGATTGGGAGTTTTACATCAACTGCATTCTTTTTCTTGTTCTTTCTTTCTCTTTTCCATTCCAATGATCTGATTATTCACCTGCCAAGAACTGAATCATTTTCAAGCTTACTACATCTCATAGCCTTGACCAATCTACTTGAGCATCATCAATTAGAAAACATGTCACAAGGTTACAAGTTATCCATCTGGCTAATCTTCAATGCCTACAATTCTGCTCCCATCTTTTGCTTCTATGACTATTAGTCCATATAACCACTTTAATTCTGTGTCCTCATTAAATTAGAGAAATAGTGTCATCATTAAATTATCAGAGTTTGGAATTCAAGCTTAAAATTCTGTATAAAATGCTAGTTCTTAACTGTTCCACCTTCCAAACACGTCAAGTAAAACTCTAGTCCCCTCACCTAAAACCACGAGCCTGTGTGGCTCACATGACATATTTAACCAAAAAAGATACCATCCAAAAAGGGTGGAGACACAGAAACACAAAAGAAATTAGTTAATGAATGTAAAAAATGTAAAAAAGAACTTGAAGGATAAGTGTGAAGAATAAAAAATGGTTGAACGAAATCATGAGCCACTTTCACCAAAGGAAAAGTACAGTGATCACTGGAAGCTCCACGTTAAGTACTTATTTGCAATAGCATAGAAAATGTAAGCTTTGGAAATATCAAGCTCACACTATATGCAATCTTCCACATGCCATTGAAACTTCCACAAATAAATAAACAAATGTATACATATATATCCAGAAACTAATATGCATGTTTCCTTTCCCCCTATGGCAATCCATTAAATGGGGGTAACCTTCTAGTTTGGAACTATTTTCCTAAGGCAAGGAGGAGGTTTTCTGGTTCTCAAATCAAGTGTAGTTTCTTGGTATAAAAGTAATCAAACAGAGCTTTTCCAGACTTTCATGGGCAAATTAGAATCATAAAGGTTTACAAAGTACCTCATGCTACCGGGTAAACAAATCATTGACTCTACATGCAAACATATACAAATCATAAGCCAAGATGACATATTCATAGGTTGCAACAATGGTATTTCAAGAACAAATCAAAAAATTAACTCGTTGGAGAGATTTGGAAAATTTTATTACTAAGATATTATTGTTTTGTTCTCTGGACTACTAAGGTACAACAGATGAGTTCCTTGATACCTTCCCAAGCATGTTTAAGCTATACGGTAATGTGCCTTTATCCATGCAAGCTTTATCAGTTCCGGCATTTGGATTGCCATGACCATTATTATTGACCTTCATTACAATTATGAAATCCTTACAGTTGTTAATCCACCAAACATATAGGCCCCGAACTTCCTTTCTCGCTTAAGGAACAGAATCCTAAATACTGGCAATAGTATAGTGACAATAAACATATATTTGAAGAAATTCAACAGAACATGCTCCTAAGAAAGTAAACACAAGCTTAACATTTCGGGTTAGTACTCTTAATATTGAGATGTAATGCTGAAATTTCATTAAGATTCCAACCCAATTACATACATTTGTTCTCTTAAGTTCTGTTAGATCTCTTTTTGTCATATGAGATCATAAGTTCCAAGTAGACAAGCTACCAAACACTTGTCACTTGTGCAGGTGTGATTATTTAGTGCTTCAAATCAAACTGCTTTCAAGATTCTTCTAGCTGGCCATACATATAAAATAAACTTCTTCTCATCAGTGAAAACAATTATACTGAGAACACGACATCTTAGAAAAATAAATAAAGATTTCAAAGATGAAGACATATATGGTATGCCAATCAATTCAAAATTTAAATTACTTGGTCCAGGTTTTCTCAAATATGATTCCAATGTTAGGACAGAGTGATAGTTTAAGAGGTAAAATATTCCTCTCATTTCACAAGCCAATAGCAGAACTCCAACAAAATATGTGAACATTGCTCCACTGCCTGAACCAATTATGGAAGGCTGTCTACATATCCATCACTTTACATAATTATACACAAGGTGCATCTAGTTATGCCTTTTCTTGCCTCTTCTCCAAAAGAAATATATTGAAACTTAAACAGAAGAAATTTCATTTTAACAAACAAGAAGATTGGTGATACCCGATCCCTGAGAGCAAACCCAACTCTTTAAGGCAGGAATGATGAGGAAAATAATCATTTACAACTTACAAGACTATTTATTATAGGGATTCAAAGTGAACAAACAAATCATTGCTAAGTTGATGGCTAGAGAGGAACCAAAAGCTACTAAATTGTAGTTTGACTTGAACCTACTCTACTGACCTGAGAAAAAGAGAAGAAAAGAAAAGAATTAAGTCCTAGCTAATCAGTTACTGGTTCAGGTATATAAGTATAATGCACACCTACCAGACTAGCAATCCTCTCATATATCCTGAGATTTTTTACCTGCTAATCAGGTGAAGCACTTTGGCTTTAGAAAGTGCTAAAAGTCAAACCCAGTTACATACTAATGCAATTTTCCTTTTGAGCAAATACACTACCATAAATAACAACAATGTCCAAACCACAATCACTCTCTACTGCAAATTCTTTGAATTACCTACGGACACATATAATGTGAGGTTAACAAACTGCATCAATGGCAGACAAAGGGATTTCTAAAGAATGATTTAGAGGAAGAAAACTTCTCTCTAAATATGAACACCATTCAACAAACAGATAGACCATCATTCACGAGATAATTGTAAGCACCAGGTATATGCTGAAGGACGAAATTTCAAACCTTTTGATAGCATAACTGCAAGCCTTGTAAAGCTTTTGTTTGGCATCGGACAATATATGCATCTGGCAAAACCTCGTCAGTGCCATAGCCTTCGACTTACAATTGTGTACTTCGCACCTACTAGAGCTTCCAATTCCATTATTCTCCGGAGCATTTGAATCCCCATTCTCCCTCTTAATATGATTATTGGCATTACTTTGACGATTATTGGCATTCCTTTGACTATTATTGTAATTATTATTATTATTCTCAACCTCATCTTGAAAGGGGCTTTTGCCACAGTCCCAAATGTACCGTCCATGCTGGTGCTTCACGTCCTCCATAAACTCCCAGTAAAGGTCCCGGTACAATCCACCTAGTTGTTTCAATCGGCGAGACCTACGTTCCATAACCTCGACCTGAGTCAAGAGCTCAGACTTAGACAGCAAAGCGTCCTCCTCTGATCCGTCCATTATCACTGCGTCAGCAACAGCCGAAGAGGAGGCAGAGGCCCGCTGGCTTTGATGGTTGGTGAGGGGTGCTGGGTCAGGCATGGTAGAGTCAGCGGCGACAACGGCTGATGTTCGGTGGTGGGGAGGTTGTGGGTTTGGTGGAACTGTCGAGATTCTTGTTGGATTTCAGAAGATGAGGAAAGTGGGGTTGCAGAACCTTAGGGGTGCCACAGGCGGTGGCGGTTTTGCTTGTGGCTTGGGGAGCCTTAGGCAGTGGGGTCTCTTTCGAGCACAGGAATAAAAGGAAGAAAACATGCTTTGTTATCGTATATGAGGGTTTTTTTTTTTTTTTAATGCTTTTATAAACCAAATTCTGTTTTTAAATTTATCTTTAAAGATTAGTTTTTTAAATTTAAAAAAGTACTAAAAAAATTAGTTTTAAAGAAATTTTTGAAAGACTATTTGTCATGGAAAACAAATTTTATAGGCAAGGATGCATTATTTTAACTTTAAAAATTACTTTTAAAAAAATTAGTTTTTTAGGTAGAAGAATTTTTATTTATTATTACATATATTTAAAAGTTAAAAAGCATATCCAAGACACTTATTTTCTTCAATATTAATGAAACAAAAAATCCAACAACTTAATCTTTTTATGTTTCGATGAATATAATTGTTATATGGTAAATCAATATTTTAATACATGTTCTTTTATATTTTTAATCATGTAAGTCTTCTTTAGTTTTTTTTTTTAGATTTTTTAAGTCTCATATCTTTTTTATTTAAATCAATTAAATCCTTGACATTTTATTGTGATATTAAAAATCCTTAATCATTTTTCCTTTATAAAGATAAGTCCTCGATCTTTTTACAGATGTCTAACAAAATTCTTCTCGTTGTTAAATATATCGTGAGCAAGTACGTCATTTCATTATTTCTTCCATTTTTTTTCTTTTACTTTTTTTAAGATAAAAATAAAATAAATAAATGATAAAGAAAAATCAATAAAAGTGTAAAAGCACTAAATCAGCAAAATAGCCTCTTCGAATTAGGGCTTTGATTCAATTTTTTTCATCCTTCTTTTATCCCTTGGAAATCTTATTCTTCATCAAATTTGTAAACTCGTTTGATAAAATAGGTAGAAAAACAATACCACGAAATCAAATTCTAAGAAGGAGGACTACAAATGTAAATAACGACAAGAAATATCTCCTAGCAATATTCAAATTCATCCATCATATCTAAATCATTGTTGATTGTCTATAGTAACAAGTTGTGTTTTAATATTCACATACCTTCTTGGTCCAAATAAAATGAAAATTTACACTACAATGAGAAGTACCATTATTATCTTTTTAAGGTGCCCATAAGCCTTGTATTCTTACTCTTCAATTTGGTGATCTGCCTACAAATTGATTACTACTGTGCAATGTTGGGTTTCCTCAAATCGTTACTTGTTTTTTTATCTTCTAAAATTGGGCTTTTTTTAAAGAAAGAAATTAATAGTGAAATGATATATCTACACCTTATATATTTAACAAAATGAATGTCAGGTGAATAATTTTGTCTTTTTTTTTTTCAAGTAAGAAGGAATTTTTTAGACATTCTTAAAAAGATCATGAACCTATTTTTCTAAAGGAATGACGATTAAAAATTTTAAATATAACAATAAAATGTTAGAGATTTAGTTTATTTAAATAAAAAAATAAATGATTTAAAAGTCTAAAAAAAACAGGACTTACTTGACAATAATATAAAAGAAAATAAACTAAATTGACAATTTACTCAACTTTTATATTTATCAAATATAATTTTTAATGTATAATCTTTCATATTTTCATTGTTAATGAAAATAGTTTTTATTATTTAACAAAAGTAATATTTCTTAAAGACTTATAAGTAATCATTGCTATAAATGTTATCTATTTTATTTGAAAAGTAATATTAATTTTATATATAGAGTTAGTCAACAAACTCAAAATCAAGTAAATTCAAAATAAAAATGAATACATTTTTACTTTCTTTCACAGTCTTTCTATGTTTTTTAGAAAATGAACAAAAAAAAACCTATTACAAATTTTCTTCCTCTTGCAAAATATGATTTTATCTATGTTATATTACTCAAGTAAAGCTTTGATTTATTGAAGTTTCTAAATATCTCAATATTATATATTATGAAAACACTCGCATCATGTGCAAATAATGAAAGTTAGTATATGTAATAATAATAAAATTTATAACACGAAGTGATACATTAACCTATTCGGAATTTCAAATTTTTAAAGAATCGGATAAGTACACTTTATTGAAGTTTCTAAATATCTCAATGCCATATATTATGAAAACAACTGCATAATGTGCAGATAATAAAAGTTAGTTTATGCAGTAATAATAAAATTTATAACACAAAGTGGATATCTTAACCTATTTGGAATTCCAAGTTTCTAAAGACCTATTAGCACATATTTTACTTCACTTTTTACATGATACTTATTAGTATATCAATGAAAAAAAATTACATATATCTAAAAAATCAAATACTCATATGGTTTAATATAACTTTTTGGCTTTTAGTTAATAAAATATATCTATAAAAATAATTAAAAGACAAATATAATTTTTTTATTAGTATATTAGAGAGTGTGACATTAAGAAGATCCAAAGTCACCCCGATCTTTTAATACAAATTTTGTATAAGAGTCTGGAATTTTTATTCGTATTATGGTAAACAAACAAAATTTGTAATTCTTTAGAATTTCAAAGAATTTAAGTATTTTATTATACATTATTAAATATACAGGTATTTTAATATATATTACTTATAATCATTGGTAGCCCATATCCTCTAATTGTTTTATTTTATTTTTTGATTGTTTTAAAAGCAATTTGAAAATAATTTCTCAAATTACTTTTAAACAATTTTTAACATTAATAAATTTGGTTACTTAGATGTATAATTCTTATTTTTTAGTATTTTTATTCAAAAATACTAATTACAATTATGGTTGTTTTTTTAATATGTTAATTAAAGATTAATATACATGTCAAATTCCATAAACTAATTCGAGTATTCTAATAAAATCTTCAAATATAAAATTATTCATCAATCTCATAAGCTCATTTAGGTTTGTTTGGATAACTCATCAATTTGAGATGGATCTAACCATTCAATTAGATGTACGTTTGGATATAAATCTATTTTCCATTAAAAAAACTCACTAATTATTTTTGAATTAAAAATTTTCCATTCAACATATTTGGATGAAAAATAAATAGCTCAAATTGTCCATCTAAACCCATCCTTAGAATCATGAAGAGAAAACTCCAACTACAAGCGTCAGGGTATGTGTGGCTATTTTTCGTCCAAATCAGAAGTTAGAAGCAAGGTCCTCCCCGTTCTTGAGCCTAGCATTTCCTTCAAATGGATAAAACCAAGAAGCATCCACCCAATTTTCCTATCTCATATCATCAAAAATAACTAACAACATCAAACGCAACAAACTAATAACTGCAAAGGGGAGGGAAACTGAACCAATAATAAAGAGAGAGAATGCTGGGCAGCAATTGCTGTAGTAGAGTAGCAGCAGTATCTTCCGCAACAACTTTATTTTTCAATTCTAAACAGTCCCTTGGCAAGGATTTTTCGTTCATTTCAACCCCATTGTATAATTCCTTCAGACGCACAATTAGATGGAATTTTAAAAGTTCTAGAATGGAAAATTCTGCTCCAAAATTTGTGGCTCGTGCCTCTGCACAACCCCTCAAAAACCCTGAGGAACTAATTGATTGTGTTGAAACCTTCATCTTCGATTGTGATGGTAATGTCGTATTACAATTTGTCTGGTTGTATATATAAACTTTTTGTTGTTTTTGTTACTCCCTTCAGGATCAATTCAATTAATAAATTCTTATCAGGTTCTTTAGACCCTTTTGATTATTCAATGTTCATCATTTAAGATTGTTAACGGGGACTGATCAATTTTCTTGAGAATGGATATTTGATTTTTGTCTGATTGCGAGCTGGGTTTGATAAATTCTTTAGGATTGTGGAACTTTTAGGAGATAATAAATAATGTGATAAAGAAGTAAACTTTGGAGGTTTGACTTAAAAATCTTACTACAGTGCATTGCATTTTATGGTCGTTAAATACTAGTATTGAAAATCTTTTTGGAGCTTCTGCAAAAGAAATTTGAGAAGGAGGGGAATACTGACCATATGCAATACAGCTTATTAGGACCGCTTTATTTTCTTTAATCAGTCAATTGTTGTATATCTGTTGTTAGCTTCATATAATTGTTTGACATTTTACAGGAGTTATTTGGAAGGGAGATAAATTGATTGATGGTGTTCCAGAAACTCTTGACATGCTTAGATCAAAGGTTTGTGCTATTTATGTTTCATTCTTTGTGTGGCCTGTCTTGACCCTATCAAAACGACAACAAATGTTGATTCAGAAAGAAAATTCTCTGAATCAATAGAACTGATCATGAAACCTATGCATTGACTTTGTTCTCGTTGGTTTTGGACTGAGCTTAAATTCCTTTTAGGGAAAAAGATTGGTTTTTGTTACCAACAACTCAACGAAGTCCAGAAAACAATATGGTAAAAAATTTGAGATTCTTGGTCTCAGTGTTAGTGAGGTAAGTCCACTCCTGTTTATGCAATTCTTACACAACCCTGTCATCAGCACTAAAAGTATTGCACTTCTTCAGGAGGAAATTTTTGCTTCTTCTTTTGCTGCTGCTGCATACTTGAAATCCATTGATTTCCCTAAAGACAAGAAGGTGTGTGTCAAGTAAATTTCTCTTCCTAGGAAAATAATGTTTGTTAATCTTGCTTCATTAAATGTTGAAGCTAACTTTCAGTGCCTAAATGTAACCTTTAAATGCTTTGATAAACAATGTCTGGACAGAAACCCATTCTTTTAATTGTAACAGAGAAGATTTTGATAGATGACAAAAAATATAGATCGCTAGAATGAGACTTAAAAAAGAATTGACACATTTCCAAACCCAGAAGCAGTTTTCCTTACGGATATATGCCAGGAGGGAATCTGTGAAGAGTTTCTAGTAATAGGTAAAACCAAAATTTAATTTTGCTGATCTGGGCTAAAAAAAACTGAAGAGACTTAAACCAGTGGAGATGGTGACATTAAAACCTTTAAATACGAACAGCTGTTTTCACTGAACCAGTACGGAGCAATGCTTGAGAAATCAGACCCCAGTTGTTGGAAGCTGTGCTATGAGGCTCACTGAATAGGCTGCAGAGTTTGTTAATCAGGGAGAACAGAAGCCCCTCTGAAAAGTTATTAGAACTGAAAGAAAGCAATTAATGGATCAGTTTGTTGTCTGGAGTGACACATTCTCTCATGCTAATAATAATGCATAACTATCTCTGCCTATGCAAGTAGTGAAATTTTCATTAGTAACTATGCAAAAACTTTATTCAGGTTTTGTCTTCACATTTATCACATGATTTAGCAATATATGGCATTGTCAATGCTTGATAATCACAACAGTGGTTGGAACTCTTAATCATTGTTTGCTCCAATTTCCATTTCCACTACTCTTTCCCTCTCATAAATTCCATGAACGAATCCTAAAAAGTAAGATAGAATTTTTTTTTTTTTTTTTTCATATTTTGTAAAAGACTCTCATTACCATCATCAAGATAGTGTTCTTTGTTTTATATTTTTCTATTGTTTGTTCTCTTCAATATGTCATTTTGCACTGGTACGAACTTCTTTTACGGTTAGCAATTAATTATGTCGAGATGCAATGTTTAATACATTCTTTTTTCTTATGAGGCTATTATAACAGTGGAATTATTGTTTGCTTCGATTTCCATTTCCACTACTCTTTTCGTCTCATAAATTCCATGAATGAATCCTAAAAAGTAAGATAGAATTTCTTTTTTATTTTTTCATATTTTGTAAAAGAATCTCATTACCATCGTCAAGATAGTGTTCTTTGTTTTATATTTTTCTATTATTTGTTCTCTTCAATATGTCATTTGCACTGGTAAGAACTTCTTTTAGGGTTAGCAATTAATTATGTCGAGATGCAATGTTTAATACATTCCTTTTTCTTATGAGGCTATTATAACAGTGGAATTCGACTAATAACTTTGTGACACATTCAAGGTTTATGTTATTGGTGAAGATGGCATCTTGAAGGAACTTGAGTTAGCTGGGATTCAATACATTGGAGGACCAGTATGTATTCCTATGATACGTTGAATTTGTGAACTGCATGTTCTACATTATTTGGTTGGTGTTGCAATTTTTCTGACAAATGACTATCAGTCAGCTTAATATATTAGTCCATTATAGTCACAAATTTAGTTGTTCTTGGTTTAGTGCTTGTAGATGTGTAAACATAAATCTACTTCTTATTAATTCTGAATTTGGATGTAGTCAATAGCAGTTTAAGAATAAATGGTGATTTGTATCTTAAGATCTTAAGATGATAACATCTTAAGATTTGTATCTATGGTGATGTTATGACAGCATTGTGCACCCATCAATTGGAAAAATTTTGGCTTTAACCGTTGAGAGTGGGTATCTTCCAAATATAAAATGTTAAGCTGTTAGGCTGTGAATAAATAATTCACAAGAATAAGTATTTCGGGTTTTAAAATTTAACTACAGGAACTGTCCTTAGGGGATACTGCTGCTGTCCTCTGGAGGGACTTTTGCCAAACCAACTGTGTGCTTATATGGTCTTTTATGCCCTTTTTACTTCATAGAAAATATAAGGTGAACAATAACAACCTACTCTAACTGACTAGGCTGCGTGATTAGAGAAATATGTCACTCTTTTCAAATATCATCCCTAAGCCATGTACAAATTTGTGGAAACAAGACTTGTCTTTGTAATGCTGCAGGTCACAATGACTTGTGATATGCTTACATAAAACATTCAGAAACCTGTATAGATCTTGACTCTATTATTGTCTTTTCCTGTTTTGGTAGTGCAAACATGTAAGTGATTCAATCCCAAATTATTTCTTATTTATATCTATGTTATCCTTATTAGAAGAAAATCTCAGAGTCATGAAAGTTGTTTTTGACTTGATATTCTGTTTTCATATTTACACCTACATCACATAATCTGAGAATCAGAATGAGATAATTCCATAGTTTCAAAATTCTTTTCAGCACATTCCAATCATCACATATTTATTAATGCTTATGTTGAATCTGTTGTAATCGCACAGGAGGAAGGTGAAAAGAAGATAGAGCTAAAGCCAGGTTTCATGATGGAGCATGATGAGAATGTATGGATCTGTTTCTGCTTGGTTGAGAAAGTTTCTATTATTAATATTAAATATTATAGCATATAAATTTTAGAATGATGATAAACTTCCCAATAGAAACATTTAAACACCTCTGTAGGATCGGATTTCATCTCCTTTGCACTCTAAGAGTCTCCCTGTTTCCTCTAGGTTGGAGCTGTTGTTGTTGGATTTGACCGCTATGTCAACTATTACAAGATTCAGTAAGTTATCTTGATTGTACTTTCTTTACAGGAATAATGATCTGATATCTGTGAAAAGAGTTACTTTCATGATTCGCTTTTTTTTCCCTTGGCATTTTGGAAGTATTTTAATGATCACCTATTCAACTTTTTCATCTTCTCTATACCTAGTGGAATTTTGTTTCTTTCTCGGAGGAATTCTGACCTCGTTTCTTCTATTTATACAGATTAAACATGCATAAAAAAAAAATCTATTTCAGTCACTGATTGTGAGATAAAGAAAGTAGAGATTCCACTAGCTTACAAGGTAGACAGGACTTATTATCGTACTTGGCTTTGTCTCTGTTTCCACAAATGATTCCTTACTCTTCTCTACCTTTGTGGCAATGATTCCTTATACCTATCACCCACTGTGGGGCAATATCAAATATTTTGTCACCATGAGCATTTGACCAACTCGGATCATTTGCACTTTACCCACAAAACATGTTAGGGTGCCATTTCTTTGACGACATCGACAAGATTTAAGCTAAAAGTATTGCCAATCTCTTCTTTGGGCTTCAGGCAATCTATACTAGGGTGCCATTTTCTTTCACCATTGGAAAAGATTCGAGCTCAAAGAATATCCAAACTATACTACTAAAGTTGTGGTTTTGGTGTTCTACTATCAAACTCTGCCCATGGGACTTCTGCTTTCTTTTTATTCCTGCAGTGCATATAGTGGTTTGGTGCATGAAAGATTTACCTCTTTTATCTTTCTCAAAATTTTTTCATGTCTTGTTGAGCTCATTAGTTCCCATCATAATGTATTTAGAGATTAGCTCAAAAACGGCGATAGAAAGACTCTCTACATCGTCCTACTGGAAGAGGGAAAATTGGACATGCGCCATCATTTTTCAATTAAATTCTATCAGATGCTCAATTCTGAATTTTTACTTTTCACTGTAAATGAAGGTATGCAACCCTGTGTATACGTGAAAACCCAGGATGTCTCTTTATAGCCACGAACCGTGATGCTGTTACTCATCTTACAGATGCACAGGAATGGGCAGGTTAATCTCTTCTCCTTACATCTTTATGGTTTTGTTGATTTTATCAATTCATTTTCACTTCTTCAAAATAACTTATGTCATCTAGTAAAACAAATAATCTGGTATCATATTGATGCTTCTTCTAATGACACTTTCAAAATCAGAAGCTTGCCTTCTACCTCACAAATTTTTTGTGGTCAAGAATACACTTTTGCAGTGGTGAGGTGGCTATATATGCCTGAACCTTGATTTTCACTGCCATGTTTTCTTACATATTGCATATAGGTGGTGGTTCAATGGTTGGAGCCATTAGAGGATCTACTCAGCGGGAACCTCATGTTGTAGGAAAGCCTTCCACATTCATGATGGACTACTTAGCAAACAAGTATGTCCCTCAACCTTAGCCTTCACTATTTGCTTAGATTTTTGTTTTTTTCTACCATGATATTAGAACATCTCATTTGGTGGACAATAGTATGTTGGAACTTTCCTTCACAAGCTAATGGATACACATGTATACACACTATCCTCATGGTGATGAGTGGATAAGACTTAACACAAATACAAATCTCACAGGTTTGGCATCCAAAAGTCACAAATATGCATGGTAGGTGACAGATTGGATACTGACATACTTTTTGGACAAAATGGTGGTTGCAAAACCCTTCTAGTCCTCTCAGGTACTTCATGCCTAATTTTCTATCCATGCTGAACTTGGAATTTCATTTCATCTTTTCTTTCTTTTTGTTGCGTTTTCAATAAACCTCTGTTCGTTATCTCTTTTAGGTGTGACAAGTTTATCAATGCTTCAAAATCCCAACAATTCAATACAACCCGATTTTTACACTGGGAAGATATCAGATTTTCTATCTCTCAAAGCTGCAGCAGTATGAGCAGGTGGTTTTGATCCATTTTTATTATCCTATCTGATTCGTTATGATCCAGAATTTGGCCGTTTCTTTGGTAAGTGCAATTCATGTGCTTTCTCTCTCCTCTCCTTGGAAGGCAAGAAATTAGAGCAGGCAATATAGCAGAAAGACACACTCCCTGAATGTATATTTTATGGTTGTAGTTAGTTGGGAGGAAACAAAGGTGTGACTATTCCAATATGTCTTGTGTTATTCATTTAATAATCAATACTTTAGCTACTCAGTGTATGTATGATACGCGATGCATTGTATTTGAATTTATTTTATGTAAAAGGAATATGAAAATTTTCTTCTGATTCTTCTTCTCCTCTTTTTCTTGAGGGTTCTTCTGTTACCCCTACCCTAGGGCATCATTGTAGAACTTTTCCTGTTTGGACTTGAATGGAAGGAATAAAAAGTCTTTGGTATTGATGGAGGGGTGAGAAGTTTAGACATGGGTTGTTTAGGTTACTTATTCCTCTAAAATTTGGTTGCTTCATAAAGATTTGTGGTTGGCTATGGCTACATCTATGGGCTGTAACAGATTTCCTATATCTTCACCAATGAAATGAAGAAAACAACCTTATTACTAAAGCAAAGGTACTTGATGTTAATGATGTCAAAAAATTTGTTCAAATTTGACCTTGTTTTTTTGACCTTTCGTGTCAAGTTAGCCATGTGCACAATTTTCATGGACAATTTTAGTTTTATAGAACAGTTCATGAAATTTTGGGCATCATATATGTTCTTGTGTCTTTCTAACTCAAAGGTGGTGTTACTTTTCTTTTAGTTGACCTCAAGTTTCTATCTAGTCTAGTTTGAAAAGATAGCCTAACCAATTACTTCTGCTCTATCAACCAAAAGGAATGCTCACCGCTCAAATTACATTTACAATCCATATGGAAACGATATCCCATCGATTATGCCTTTTCAAGAATATGCCAAAATTTGTGCCAGTCCATAACCTTGGTAGGCTTGGCTTGGCCTGCCCTGGCCGTTTTGGTTGGCCGTTTTGGTCTTTTAACTAAAGAAGAAAGGTAACACCAAAAAGGGCTTTTGCTAAACTATTTTCCCCTTCGTATGATATTGATTATTGACTACTACTTTGAAGAGTATTAACAATATAAAACCCTTTGAGATTAGTGCCATGAAACCATCTTAAAATGTCAAAATTTTATTTTTAAATTTTATTTATACATTTTCCCGCTTGTTATTTAATACAAAATTTACACTAGTGTTTTTGGTTTTAATAAAGTTACGATAATGTAGATTAGTGTGGTGTAAATTAATATTGAAATTTAAAAATGCTCAAATAATTCAATGTAAATTAAACTTTTCAATTAAATGACATATAATTTGGAAATTGAATGCATATTGCGTATCGTTGGTTCGACTCGATCTTGTTATAAATTCTAACATTGATAAATTTGTAGTTACTAACAATATAATCAATATGCTTGTCTAAACTTAATTCAGACATCACTTAAAAAAAATTAAGAAGAAGAGATATAATTTGAAAATTAAAAAGGTCATGAATATTGATTCAATTTTACTCTCCCAAAAACTTGTCACCCTAATCAAAGGGAGACAAAAGGCAAATCAGAAGTTAAAATCAATGAGGTGATGATGAATGCTGGTCAAAAGTGCAATAGGCCGTTTTAGAAGCTGGCAAATGATTTCTTTTTCATCTTTTAAATAAATAAATAAAAGAAGTTTCCTTTTGTCTCCACTGAATGATTTCTTCAAAGATAATTTACTCCTTATAAAGCATGATGCTTACATTCATGCAATGATCAAATGAAATTCACATTCGGTATAAATTGAAAAGTTTTGTACTATTAGTAGGTAGACATTGGTTTAATTGTTAAACCATTATATAACTATATTTAATTCTAAAAGGCTTAATTAATCATGTCTCCATCAAAGTTATTATTATTATTATTATTTTGATCATTAAATTATAAAATCAGTCAATTTAATCATCATATTTTATATTTTAAAACATTTTAACCACTATATGATTGTTTAATAATATCATATGACTTGACATGTTATCAAAATTTTCTTAATCTGCTAAATTATATATAAATTTTTACTATATGTCATTCAAATTATGTGTTAATAGAAAATTAGATAAAATAAGAAATTGATGAATATTTTCTCAGCTAATATGAAAAAATTTTGTGATGTGGAGAGTCATGTGATATTATCATTCAAAATTAATTATTCGTGACTATTATTTAATCAGATCATTAAAAAATGACTTAACTTTCTAAAAATATAAAGTATAATAACTAAATTGTTTATAAATAAAATAAAGAAATTAATTTCATACTCGATTAAGAATACAAAATAAAAAAAAGATTTATTTTTGATTGAGCTTGTCTCTTATATGAGGCTTAATATTGAGTTAAAAAATTTAAATTTGATTGTCATCAACAACTAAATATATTCATCTAAATATCTCAAAACTTAATAAGAAAAAATGCCGAGATAATAAAATTCAATTAGAATAATTAAAAAAAAACTAGAACAGGTTTCTAAATTTATTTATTAAAGTTCAACTCAATGTAGTTTTTTTATTATTAGTAATATTTCTCATTTTGTTTTAAACTGTATAGTTATTTTTCATT
>JAWZTD010000001.1:12789528-12800846 GCA_035221335.1 Echites panduratus | reverse complement strand
AATTTTACAATGAGATTGGTGGATTTTACAATTGAGATATGTGAATGTAATAAATGTCATTGAAAAATATTAACGAATGAAGGGTAAAATGAGTAATTTACTATTCCTCTTGTTCTAAAATATAAGTCATTTTAAGATGTTTCTTTTGTCACACAATATAAGTCATTTTGTAATTATCAATTCATCATTATGATATTTTTTCCATTATTGTCTTCTATTGATATACTCATTTATTTACTATAAAGAAAGAGATATGCAGTTAAGAAGAAATGAAAAAATATATATATTTTTTACCTAACACAACTACACTTAAGACTCCTAACTAACGCTTTATATTATGAGATTGAAGGAGTAATACTTTTTGTCTTGAAATGTGTAATTAATAACTATTTTAAAACAAAAACTCTATCCATTAATAACAAACATTTTGAAATGGAGAGAGTATTGTTTAGCAAAAAGACAGCATCGATCGATAGGGATCTTAAAAAATTAATTATGAAACTTTATGATTGACAAAATGTTGAAAATTAAATAAGAAAATTTTCTGCACCAAAATGCAGCTGCATCATTCGTCATATGGGCTAATATTGATGAAAAATTAACTAAGCATGCATCATTATAAGTTCCCATTTTCTTCGTTCCATAACTTTGTTTCACCTTCATCATGTGTCTCATAATTGGTCCGAAAACTATATGCCCTTCATGAGTTGTTTCCACGGCTCATGTATAGAATTGCCTGCTGATTAACTTTCAATTCTCTTCTCAAGGTTAATGAAATGTGAATCTACCATTCTTCTCTCTCTTTTTTTCTCTGGAATTTTTAATATATTTATATTAAAAATTTATCTATATTAAAAATTCCAGATAAATACGCATGGAGAAAACTTGCACAGTGAGCTTCATTAATCTCCACACACCACATTTCTGATATATATGTAAGATAAAATGACTGCAAATTCATATCAAAATCAAGAAAAGGAAGCTACTCGGATATATATAATTGTAGCATGTCTGCGCATGTGACCCTAATTTCACTGTGCCAGCTCTGTGCATGAGATCGAAGTGGATCTATCAGCAGTACTGTTTCGTGTGCCTTAAGGTCCTCCTTTGCATGCACGTGTATCACCAAACCTTTGCAGTTTTTCTGCGTACAAAATAAAAGGGGGAGGCTTGTTGTTTTTGTATTTTAGCTCAATATAGCATATTAGTTGTATAATTTGCACTGCATCCAACCTTTAAAACCTTCTAACTCCTCATGACAAGAATTTAATTTTCTTTGGCACATTAATTCTCCAAAAGAGTCACGGTATAGACCAATTAAAAGTTCAACTTTTAGTAAATTTCATATTTTTTATCACAAACATGTCCTTATATAAATACACTTATATAGCTTTGTTAAAAAATTTTCAGAGAAAAACATGCCATAGAATCAAGCTGCAGGATTTCTCCTTGTCACCCTCTTAACTATCTTGATGTATTTAGAAAAAAAGCATTGAATATAATACTACCTCCGTCTCATAAACATAGTCCACTTTACTTTTCCACGGATCTTGAGAAAAGTTAGTTAATGTAATTAATTTTAAGAGTAATTTTACTTTTATACCCTATATTTAATTTATTAGAATTAAAAATAATAGATATGAATAGATAATTAATGATGGTAATTTTATCTTTTAACCTATAGCCATCTCTCATCCAAAAAAAAAAATAGACTATAATTTGAGAGTAAGGAAAAATTAAACGTGAACTATCTTTAAAGAACGGAGGTAGTATACTACTGTTTCAGATTTGTTCAGCTGAAGCACACAAGTGTTTTCATGGACTTTTCTGATTGATTATTTAAGTCCCTTAAAGTAATTTTATTGACTTCCTTAATAAGATACGGCATTAAAGGAATCTGTGATATGCACACCCACGTTGTAAAATACAGAGGATTTACATTTCCGCGAGTCACCTTTTTCACTATAAATTTATAAAAATAGGAAATTTACATTGATGAAGATGAACCAGCTGCTAAGAAGGTTTCTCCTTCTGGAACAAACAGCTACAGGGTTTTTACTGGGGATCTCATTTTGTAGAAATGTCCTTCACTTTGGATGTTTTGTTGTACAACTTCACCTCCGGGGTAACTGCCAACCACTTCTGGATGGTTTTGAATACTCTTTCATCACATAACAGTCCTCGGTGATTAGCTTCTATTCCGATTCTTTCCACTGCTTCAAAATGATCCGCCTGTATTAGCGTGTACATGAGTTAATCTCAGAAAGAAGAGAAAAGGGATCAAAGAGTTTCAGACATGACCAATTGCAGAGTATGGAGAAAAGACATGAAAAGAACATTGTGTTATAACAAAATTAACAATTGCCTGCTATTTCCCCAAGGCTTTATTACGAGGTGTCATACAGTTATAGGAATAACAATTCATCCTACCTGACCAGAGGAAAGAGAAGATAACAGCAAAAACTAAGTGAATGCCAAATTGTCTCTACTACATCGAGACATAATATCAAATCTTTGGAAGCCATTCACAAAAATTAATTATGTTGAAACTCCAGTTTTCGTGTCCATACTAGCATTGAAATGGCAGGATTCAACCCAAAATAGATACCACATTAGCACTTATCAGATCTAAGAAATTAGAATAACAATTGGAAATTTAAAACGGCACCTTTGCTGATTCCACTGGTACAGTTCCATCACCATCCACATAAGAGTACTGGGGCTGGAACAGACAGCAAGCAGGTTAAATAGAATTTGTAAATCTGAAGAAAAAGTGTACGATAGATCTATGGCACAAATAGCTGAAATTATCCCGAATGAAACCAGTGAAAGGTATTATGTACATTATACCACCTTAACTGGATAAGTTCTTTTACGCTAACCCCATCGTCTTTTATATCCAGCATTTTCACTTTTAACAAGGCTAGTGGTGGAAATTCAAAGCATATACAATGGCACTCATTTTGCCACAAACCAAAATGTAAACATGGATATTCGATTTGTGAAGAAGTGAGAATAAATAAACAAACTGGTGAGAAGCTAAGTTTAATAACTTTTTCAGTCACAAAAACATGGTCATCTGGAACTAAATTTTCAGGCTTGTGGAATATTGCAAAACTAGTCAAAAAATCCTCATGTCAAGGCTTTGAGAGAATATATATATATACACATATATGATATTTATATGGTCAATGAAACAAATTACAAACTTACCAATGTATGGCAGACATCAGATATTTCACTAATTGGAGAAGTTTTTGAACCATAGCTGCAAGAAAGTAGTTCGTGTAATATGCATAAATCACACTGCTTAAAGAGTTCAGTATTGTAAAATCTAGTTGAGAAATTGATAAATAAAACTTGCACAGATAAAATAAGCCAAAGTATGTGAGACTGGGATGAAAGAACAAGACACTGGAACTTGCAATAAAATTTCTTCTAAAGGTTTTAAAAGTAGAGAATAATATAACTAGCTGGACATTCTAAGCACTTGTACTTGGGCATTGGATGAGCTAAATTTGATACATACTGGTTTACTCTTTTAATAATTACTCAGGCATGAAGAAACAGAATGCCCAAATTACTTTAATTAAATCAAACACTGAAAGACCACCGGAGGTTCATTTCACAATTCACATGGATGAACAGATATTAAATCTTTAAGAGTTCATGGAAGCTCTTTCTATTTATAGAAAGGCACTTCGGAGCTGCATCCATTGAAGAGGAAATCATTGGCAGATAATCCTCAGTAGGACCAGAATGGACATTGTGCATGCAATATTTCCAGAATGATGGACCATTTTAAGTATTTTTCATCTTTCGCTACTTCCATAGTAAAGATGGTCTCTTATGGGAAAAAATAAAATGTTTCTGCAAATAATCCATCACTGAATATAAGAGTTATTTTCCAAGAATCCCAATACAAGGAAGAATGGTATTTTATATAGGCTCAGTTGCAACATTGTAACTTGGTACTAGTAGTGCTCTTCAACAAGCGAGAGATCCTAGGCTCATCAGACCACATCCCTTCTCTCCATGTTTCAGAAAAAGGATAACGGTAATAATTCTATACAGGGTTTTATTCCAATAAGAGCAATGCTAAGTGTAGCAAAAGAATTGACAATGATAAAATGTCATTTTTATATTTATAATAATGATAATAGTATTTATTTATTGACTTTCATCCCTTACATTAATTGTGAACATGAGAATAATATTTTTTATTACACATAATTATAATTATTTTTACTTAAAAAGTATTTATGAATGAACGAGTGCAATGTGCTCTCCTGATCATTGGCCCAAGCTCTGCCATTGAGTGCAACAAAAGTAAATTGCATCATTTTTCATATGCTTAATAATAACTGTAAAAAGTATATGCAATTAGTGACATACCAGACATCAAAAGGCGTGTCAAAAGATGTTCCATAGATATTATAAAACAAAATCCCTTCTGGTAGTTTAACATTGTCAACCATTTCACGAGTACCCTCAGCCCACTTAAGAATAGAAAAGTTGAAAGGCAGGGCAATTTTTTTCCCATCATAATTCAACTGCAATAGAACTGAAAAGTTATTATAGTTTTGAATGCAGCAATATGAGAAAGCACAAACACAATGCTTTATTCAAGGGAGTGATTATTTAAGATGGAATTAACATGATAGCTCACAAAGACTAAAATTGTTCCGTAAACAATCAAGGGAGCTCATTTAGAGAGAGGAAGCAAGCTCCGGAGATACTCCATCCATCCTTATTTATAAATTGCTACCTGCCTTTTCACCCATATTAAGGTTGATACTTTCTCCCTAAAATACCCCTATTTGTGATTGGCAAAGAATCTTCTGTTGTCATCTAATGAACAGAACATCAAGCAGATACATAGAGACAAACAAACAAACAAATGATAACACAGAATAAGTCGTTTTAAGAATACAAGTTTTATAATGCATATTATTGGCTATGCTATTGTTTTTATCTGTTCCTGTTCAACTTGTCTTTTCATGCAATTAAAAAAGTTGCTTAGAATTGACTATCAATTGGAACAAAATAATCTCTGCAATTTGGCATCAAATAGATTCAAGACTCCATTAGGTTGCTCTTCCAAGTGAATTTTATAGAAGAATATCTGAACTTTCAAATTATTGCTTGCCTTCTTTCTATTTATTCTTGTTAATTAACCGTGCTCTGCATCTTGCAGAAAATAAATAAATAAACAGAAACAACAATACATAAATCTCAAAGAAAGAAGAATGAGCAACCAATGGGATTGGCAACACATATGGACAATTGAATTGGCATTATCCACACTTCAGCTAAACAGATATCAAAGTTGTCAACAGCATGCCTCTATGTGCTTTATTATTTTTTTCACCCTGAAATTGCATGATTTGATTTCCTAATTCCACAAACTTGTGTAATCCAGTATCAGCTCCCCAGAAGTGTTTAACATTATCATTACAGATACAGACCCCTGCACCACATCTTGGACAAATTACCTTGTCAAAATGTTCTACATTGAATGTATGGAGAATATCAATAGCCATAGTATCATGTTTATATTGCCCAAAAATAAATAAATACAATTGTGTGAATAAAAATGATGACTTATTTATTTCTAATTTAGATCCCTTAAATCCGAATTATAACATAAATAGAAAAGATGGACAAAATCAGTTAAAGAAAGAAAATGGAGCTTGATACGTGAGATTCTGGCCTGTTTAAGCAAAAGAAAGATAAAGAACATCACCTCATTCTGTTTCAATGCTTCATCAAACAGTCTGATGCTTTCTCTAGGACCATAAGATTCCAATACAACTGAAGATTCCTCATTCTCTGATTTCCTCTGCCACACCTGAATTTTGGGTTGCTTTTCCCACTTGAATCCTGGATTTGGCAACATCTCATAGATTGAGGGGCACTCAACAATCTAAACACAAAGATACACTTTTATCAGAGTCAAATGACACACTGATTGCTGGCCAAATTTTCCGTAACTGTTTTTCTTATTCAGTTAAACAAACAAAAATTATGAAGCATTAGAAGTGTTGCATCATGTATACTTGAGGAAACATGGAAGAAGGATTTTTTTTTTTTTTTTTGTGATACATTTATGCATATCAATGAATGGCAATATGCTCCAAAGTGTAATAAAACACATGAAGAAATTTTTTTGTCAAATATCAGCAGATCCCAGCAAAACCCATACACTATTTACAGATGAATATGACGATGTGATCCTAGAAAAATTATGTGATATGCAGCATACCATCAATGCAAAGATTTTCAAAAAAAAAAAACCAATATGCTTTCAACTCAACATCGCAGCCACATAAACTCACATCAATTAGTTAAATAGAAGCAGCATATTTACTTTTAAAAATGGTTGATTTTGTTTGGTGCCTAACAGGCAACTAAGAACCACTTAAGACAATGAAATCAAAAATTATATGCAGAAAATATAATTCTGATGACCAAGTTAGAGTGAGAAAATTAATTGGAAAGGATGCCGTGTATTTGCTCTTGTTCCTATTATGCTTCAGAAACTCTTTTGTTTTAGGTTGAATTTTGGCAGGGAAAACCCTTCTAGATAAGCTAAAGTACCAATTGATGCATCGTCCATCTTGATACAAAAAAGTTGCTTTCAAAGCCTTCAACAAACTGCATCCCTGTTAACAGAGAATCATTGATGCATCCAGGTGCGCCTATTTATAATAAATCAGAGTCAGCTTCCAAGAACATTTGATGAAAGAAATATTAGAAAAATATACATTAGGGCAACAAAATGGCAAGTTCAGTGGCCATGAAGATAATAATAGATTCTGTAAATCTCTAATTGAATTGAATGTCTGCATTCAACTAACATGAATACTCAAAATGATTGAAAATGTAGTGTTGTTCGTCCAAAGTTAGGGTACCTAACTTTCTGAAACATGAAAAATCCATGATTTGGAACATCATATTTAAGCTGTGTTAGTTGTCAAAGGCCCCTAGAAACAACATTTGGAAATCAAACTCATGTTTGAACTTTGAAAAATAATTCTCCAAATGAGACCAATGAGATGGACCCTTATGCCTACCAAAGAACATGTATAGGAATCTTCCTGTTCATCCATTCCTAAACCCTGAAATTCATCAACCGAAAACGTGGTTGGCTACATACAAGCTAATTTTATTTGAACCAACCAGCAGCATCTTTGTACATTGTTCGGGGGCGGGAATCATTATTTTTACCTCAAATTTTTATTTGCAAAATGCAACTAATATTTACTGAAATGCAATAAATGATGCATTTTCGTGATAGCACATTTTCAAAAAAAATTAATTAATACTCCCTCCCTCCAAAATTGAAGGTCTCTATTTCTATTTGGTGGCGTTCTTAATTTAATGTCTCATTTCCTAAATTAGTTAAAATTTTACTGACAAATTAGCATTGCTATTCTCCTATTTCAAAAGAACGAGCGATTTTGGAGAAGATTTCAGCCAACATGGTAATTATCTAAACTTCAATATTTATAGCAAGCTACAGAGGAAGAGATGAATAAGAATTACCTTGGAAGGGGGTTGCAATAGTAATCCACTTATTTACATACTTGGCGAACACCTGCAGATAAATAGCTCATCCAGACTGAAGACATTCATATTATTGGCTTATATTATCAACGATTAAGATAGGCTCCGAATATAGCATGCAAATGACCCCAGGGACAGAAGATTTTTATGCAAGGTTGTCCAGCATTATAGACATCAATCTACTAATAGTGACGATTAATGCCACTATCCAAACACATTGGATTTAATGACCAGAGATAAAGTTGTTGAATTTCCAAAGATATTATAAGTTAGTCATGAACTCTGAAAAGAATTAAGTATAACTGAAATTTGACTTTGTTACCACAGGTGTAAGAATTTCCAGGACAGATAAAATATTGAAAACAAGAAACCTGGAGATTGGCGTCCCTCCGTGAAAGTTAGAAAGCTTTCTATCGCTATAAAAAAGAGTAGTATGCAGGAACGTATAAAAGCTAAAACCAAACTGATAAGGACGAAACAACTTCTGCTCAAACCATATAAATGCAAAAGTCAATATTGTCACATATAAATGCAAAAATGCAAAAGTATTTCCCATTTTCCCTTTCTGAAGATAATTATTCTTTTAAGTCAATATTGTCACGTATTCTGTGTAAACTTTATGATCAACATTTAATTAGGAAAAATATACACACATCACCATGAAGATACACGAAACATGACACCAGCAATCCACCCATCGAGTGTGAAATTATATTCACTTTTCTTCCTCCAGAAGCTTTATAAGCAGTATCCAACTTCTGTTTGAGGCCTTCCATTGCCTTCTCAATTCTGTAATCACATCAAAGTCTGCTGAGAATCAACCATTTAACAAAAAAAAAAAAATAAAGTGACGAACTCAAATAACAACACCGTCATGTGAGATAATTATTGAAACTTAACTGGCAGAAACATATTTTACCTGTTACTTTGTCGAAAGTCATAACCATAACCAAACAATGTAACTCCTTTCTCATAACCACACCCAACAAGCATATCAATCAAATCGTGAAAATGGTACACCTCAGACAAATGCAGGAGCTTTACAAACTGCAATATGAAAGAAACTACAAGTAAGATTCAAAATTTCTCGGAAAGAGACAAAAATAATAGAGTTGAATAGATAACGACAAGCATAGAACATTAAAGTTAGACAAGACCAAAATCTTCACTCTGTTCTGCAGGATCATAAAAATAAAGGGCATGATGCTTTTTTTTTTTTTTTTTTAATCCTTTGCAAAAATAAAAAATAAAAAATAAAATAATAACAGTAATAATATACAATAGTTTCTTCATCTAGCTTTGTTTATCCTAAATACAAATGCCTTGGCTGCAACCAAGACTCTATCGTATTCCTAACAGTTTTGAAGCTTCTGAAGACTAAATATTCAGTAATTTTTTTCATAATTTCTATTATTCTCAAAAAAAAAAAAAAAAATGCCTCTCGGGTTTCATGGTTAAAATTAAACTAACTACAAATTCTTGCAATCGGGACTCCGCCAGTCAGGTTGCATCCAAATTATAGTTGCTCCATATCAGTTTTTTCGCCATTTTGCGTTTACTGGTCAAAACCGGAATTACAGCTGGAAAAAAAAAACTAATTCTGCATTTTGACCACAACTTGTGATTTTATTACGTCATACCGTCATCGTAAACATTCAAATTTGCAGCCCTAAAACATTAAAGAATTTGAAGAAAAATCAAGATTTTCTCTTTACATAAGGTCTTGAAACGAATAGATAAGCTACTACTAGCACAGTTAAGCGCAATTGAACTTCGGCGAAGCAATACTTTTTATGCCAAAAAGAAAAAAACTATGAAGACTTACTAAAGAAGGATCCAAGATATCAATTGCATACAGCCCATAGTCATCTTGTGGCACTACTATGTCAATACCTTTCTCCAAAGGTTCTACATAACCTTTAAAGGATCAAGAAACCAAAAAAAAGAAAAAAGTTAACCATCAGGTGACAAGAGGCACACAAAGCAAGAAAAATCCAACTAAAATCTTGTGAAATTAAAAATGAAAAGCGAAACCTGTTTTGGGATTGTAAAGTGACCAAAGCTCCTTCCTAAACTCCACTTCGGCAAGAAGCAACCGGACCCAAACCCGACTTTCGCACATGATACCGAGTATCTTCTTCCTGCAGTTTAGGATTGACCCGCAAATGCCAGACACCAAGAGGACCGGGTCACGGTCGGCAACGTCATCGGAGCTCCGACCTCCGAAGCAGCAGCAGCATAAACCTTCCAGATGCATTTCTGAAAGCCGGGCTAATCGTCCGGATAAAATCGGAACGGGTCGGGTCGGATTTTTGGAGGGAGCGAAGAAGACTGGAGTAGTATTATGAAAACTAGGTAGTTATATAAATTATATTGTTGTTGTGTGTCGAAAAGGGTGGAAAAAGTGAGTTTCATTTCATTTGCTTTCTTTGTCACGTTATCCAAAATTTTGGCTTTTTTTCTCACTTTTCCAAAAAGAATTATTATTTTCAAAATATTTCTTAGAGAGTTTTTATTATTAAGCAAATATATGGAAATTGGGCGAAATACATATTAGTGAGTGAGATGCAAAATTTCAAAATTAGAGAGACAGTTTTAAGAGAATATAACTTTAGACTAAAACATTTTACAAAGATAAACAAACATTCAATGTAGGGAGAGGATATTTATACCCCTAGAATTGTTAAGTATACCCCCAATATTAAATACATATTAAAAAAATTAAATATACCAATTTAATTTATTAAAATATTCCTCTTCTCTTTCTCTTTTCTTCTTCCTTCCTTCTCTCTTTCTTGTTCAGCGAGCTGCCCTTCCCCCGCCACCGCTGAACGCCACCGACCCCAGCTGTTGCCGTCTCTGTTGTTGTGCCGGACCACTGCCTACAGTAGCAGCAACAAAAAAATCTTCCTCTTTCTCTCTTTTTCTTCCCTCCTTTTCTCTTTCTTCTTCCTGCGCAGTCTCCTCTTTCTCTCTTTTCTTTTTCCCTCCTTCTCTCTTTCTTCTTCCAACCCCCTCTTTCTCTCTTTTCTTCTCCCATGCTTCTCTCTTTCTTCTTCCAGTGCAGTAGCCACTGCCTGAAAGCTGCCGCTTGTTCTCTGTCGCCACTAACAGTAACAGTAAACAATAACAATTTTTTTAAAAGGTCATCTGAGTCTTTTCTATTTAACTCATTTTAATTATTTTAATTTTAGGGATGTACTTAATAAATTTTGAAATGCATTTATCCGCACCCTTCAATGTATATCTTACACCCACTTTCACCGTTTTGGATTTTTTAAAATTATTTATTTAATTAAGTCGTGTGAGAAAAAATATGAAATTACATAAAACCCTCCCCAATTTAATTTTATAGGGCGAAGCCGTTCTGGTTCCACCCCACCTAGGGAACAAAAGTTCAATGAAAATGAAAATGTTTAAATTTAAAAATAGCCTTTAAAAATATATTTTTAATTGAATGTTTCAATTTGATTTTTATATATATAACTTAATTAATTTTAATATTATCATATTAATTTTTTTAATAAAATTTAATTAAATTAAAAAATATTTAATTTCAAATAATTTAAAATGAGATCGAGAATGTACTCTTTACTTTTTCTTTTTTAAATTGAAATTATTAAAAATCCGAAATCCAAGGAACAAGAACATTATTGCACGGTTTTTCTTTTTCATTTTTTCCTTCATTAGTCCAACTACCAAATTCACATTGAAGATAAGAAACGTGAAGAGCTTGGCCAACTAAAAGA
>JAWZTD010000001.1:12769746-12780801 GCA_035221335.1 Echites panduratus | reverse complement strand
TGTTCAGCTAACGATTTGCCTCTACTCTCTCCTTGTCTATGTCCTCCAATTACTAAATGATGATCTTTATTTTATTCCTTTTTTCTATGTTTTGAGTCTCATTTATTTTTCTTAATATCCTCTATGCTGCTTCATGTTTCATACATTGAAGAATTAGAGGATGAAACCCTAATATGAAAATACATTTATGAACTATCAGAAGTCCTTTATTGTTATGCATGTGCTTAGTGTGAAAGCTAGCATAACTGTCTCAGTCTGTTTGATTAGGATACTCTTTGCCCCTGGTTGATTGCTTGACATTATATAGTTACTAAGAGAATGTGATTCTTTTGCCCACGGTGAGTCTTGTTGCATACAGGCAGGGAACACGAAAGATGATTAGATGCTACAATTTTCTTTGTCATAAAAGAGTTAATCTGAAAATCTGCTAAAGTAGCAATAGAATATATAGGATGAGGAAGTGTGGGTGAAGGTACCCTTTAATTCTATTAACATGTCTAAGTGGCTCAATTAGCATTGGAGTTGCATTATATTGTTTTCAAGATGTCTTTCTTGATTTCTTTCTTTTTTTGTTTTTCCTTTCCTTTGGGTTTCTTGTCTCTTGTCATGCCAATTGTCTAAGTTTGTATGGTTGTGGCCCATCTAGTGTCCAGCAAACCATAAGTCAAATTTTGAAACTAAATAATGTTGAATTTTGGGAACGATTTCAATTAATCAGGTATTTATGTTAACCATTTTCCAATTCTAGGTTTTGGAAGCAATTACAACTAAAAACTGTCAAGAGAATTTTCATCTTGAGTCATTGGAGACTCTTGGAGACTCCTTTTTGAAATATGCTGTCAGTCAACAGCTATTCAAGACATATCAGAATGACCATGAAGGTCTTCTCAGTATCAAGAGAGAAAAACTCATCTCTAATGCTTCCTTGTGCAAGCTGGGACGTGACTGCAAAATCCAGGTATAATTTATATTCTTTTTTGGGCTCTTTTGGTCAATTTGAATAATTGATCTTTAAAATAAGCAAATAAATCTGATTAAATTAATCCACATAAGGAGTTTGCATAATAGTTGCAATGAGTACCCAAAACGTCAAGAGGTTAAAAGAATGTCTGTTTGGAATACTATCCAAACATTTTTGAGAGATGCAAGGGAGAAAGATGGAAATTTTTTAAATTTGAGAGTTTTAAGGCCTCTAGCTCCTTTTCCTTCTACCCTTTTTACTTGGATGAGATTTCTTGCTATAGTCAATCTTGTGAGTTGAATGTGATTCCTTGAAAACTAAACTGATTACTCTTTATTCACTGGAAATGCAACTATTGTTCTTTCACACTTTATGCTTGACTTCCTCTTCAGGCTCATAGAAGTTTGTACGTTACAATTTAAATTATCATTTCACTGGACTTAACTTCTCTTACTCTTTTCTTTTTCAATGAAATGGTTTTTTTACCTTTCTTCCTTTATTTCTATTTGAAAGAAACATAAAGTTCTTACATTTTCTATTGCTTCAAAGCTACTGTATATAGCTTACAGCTAGCTTTATTTTTATTATGCTACATCTTTGCCATGTGCTAATGGAAAAAGTGACGTGGTTGTATTTTGGTGACTTATATTTTTGTCACTCCTAAACCTATTCTCATTGTTGATTTCTATGCTTTTTGCTCCTTCCAAACAATCTCCCCCTCCCTTCTCTCTTCTCTCTCGTGTAACTACAGTCAAAACAAATGAAGAAAAGAATGCTTTTCTGTTACTAACAAGAACATAATGCTGTCATAGCTTGATGTACTGGTTTTGACCTTTTACTGTAATATTCTGTTATAAAAAGTGAAACTATGGTTCACAGTAGTATTTCATAACGTAAGCAGTACTTGTAAGAGTTTTCTTAGCAGCTTTGAAGAAGTTCTATATTTACAACTGATGGCTGTGATTTGCAAAGATGGAAGAGTTTCTGTTGTGTCAATTGTGTTTTTGCTTTTCCAATACTATCTTCTTTCCGGTCTTAAGCAATTTGTTTCTTTCAGGGCTTCATTCGCGATGAACCATTTGATCCCAAAGCATGGATTATACCTGGGGATAACACTGGAACTTATACGTTGGATGAAGAATTGCTTTCGTCTGGAAGAATGTTTTATAGTAGTATGAGAAGGAAGATTAAAAGTAAGAGGGTGGCTGATGTAGTTGAGGCTTTAATTGGTGCATTCCTTGATTCAAGAGGTGAATTAGGAGCCTTATCCTTTATGGATTGGCTTGGTATTAAGGTTGATTTGACGTGTCTTCCTTATACTATGCCTATCCACCTGAGTCCGGAGAGGCTTGTGAATGTCAAATTTTTGGAGTCTTTGCTCAACTATAAGTTCCATGATACTTCTCTTCTTGTTGAAGCTCTTACACATGGTTCGTATATGGTACCTGAGATACCGAGATGCTTCCAGGTATTATTCCTAATCAAATTACCATTGTGATTCTGTAGGCGTAGGATTGTAATTCTACCCCTTTTAATCATGGTCATTATTTAATTCAAAAGCTTCTCAGCCTGTGCAAAAAGCAAATTTATGTCCACAATTGTGACTTTAGCATTTCCCCTCCCTTTTTAGGTCGACAATTAAGAATGGATGTTTAAAAAGCATATGGGAGTGCCATAATCCATTTTAGAATTATCTCAATTCCAAGTGCTACATTGTCAGTGACTAATATGTAAATGTATAAGAAATATATAAATATTTCTTCTGATATTTTTTAGTTCAATTTTCAATCTAAAATTTATTCTATCTAGTCATAAATTCTGAAAAACAACTAAAAGGATGTTGTTGTGTTTTGGCTCCTAGTAATTCATTATCATTTTGATTTGCAGCGTCTAGAATTTCTTGGAGATGCTGTGCTAGATTATCTTATCACCATGTACCTATACTATGAACATCCTGGACTTTCGCCTGGATTATTAACTGATTTGCGGTCAGCATCAGTAAATAATGTTTGCTATGCACAGTCTGCGGTTAAGGCCGGATTACATAAACACGTTCTCCATGCTTCCCAAGAACTTCAAAGGCAAATTGGCATCAGTGTAAAAAATTTTGAGATGTCATTGGTCTCAACTTTTGGGTGGGAATCCGAGACACAATTCCCCAAGGTAAAAATTCTTGGTTTAACTTCATTCCGTTTATTGAGGACTTATGAATTGGCTGTAGCTCCAGCATTAAGATATTCTGGGTTTAAATTCTGTAAATTCGGTCTTTAAAACAATATTATAGCTTAAAAAAGGTGTGATGACAAAGGTAATATGGCACCAAGGACTGCTGAGACAATGAGTTCGGAAGAGAGACGATTATCTTTTGGATGTTTAATTGAAATGGAAACTTTAAGCATTAATTTCCTCTTAGATGTTGTAGAATATATTTATAACTCTATACCAATGGTCTCTTTCTTATGATTTTCTAGTTGAATGATTTCTAGAAGATACTAACGTGAAGTATTTATTACTTTATCCTCTTGTTTATACCAATATGAGTCTATAAGAGGTGGTACAGATCCAAAACATGCATCTTTTAATTATATTTAAAGAAGGAGACTTTAAATTCTGGTGAAGGTTTCCTCTAATCTTTTTGGATTATGAAAAACTAACAGAACAGAAATCATATTGCATATATGATTCTTAAGTAACATTACAAGTTTCTTTATATTTCTCAAGTTATTAATTTTTTGTGCTATTGGTAATTTGATATCTTGAAGGTTCTTGGAGATGTTATTGAATCTCTGGCTGGGGCCATATTTCTTGATTCTGGGTATGGCAAGGAGATTGTGTTTGAAAGTATAAGGCCTCTTTTGGAGCCTATGATTACACCACAGACATTAAAGCTCCACCCAGTGAGGGAGTTGACGGAATTATGTCAAAGGGAGCATTATGATATGAAGAAAGCAGTTGTGGATCGTGCAAATGGCAAATCGACCATCATTGTGGAGGTAGAAGCAAATGGCGTTATTCACAAACATCCATCCTCTGGTACAGACAAAAAGACAGCAAAGAGATTAGCATGCAAAGCTGTGCTAAAATCATTGAAAGAAAGCATGTCTAGTTCACAGATTCAGAGCCACATATAAGTTCTCCTTTCTCCTATGGTTACTGTTGGTCAACCAGCATCTGGGCATTGTGCCAATCATACTACTAGTTTTGACCCAGCAGCAACTGAATTAAGGATCGATCATTATCATTATCTGGAACATAATAAGTAATGGGATAGTGTGCATTTTCACTGTTGTTTTAGAGGGCAACCTAATAGATATGCCTACAACAGTGAATTCATTTTATGAATTCCTTGTATTTTTTCTATTCCCATTAAAATACAATAAGGATGGTGTTCTGTAAAATCTTTGTATGGTCACCTCATCAAGGGGATGTTCTCATGCTGTCATGGTCTCTCACTTATATAGGTGCAGCTTGGAGTTTTCCTTGCTCCAGTGGCAGACAAATCAACATATTTGGTGCAAGATTTTCTCCAGCATTGTCACGCTGGCAAAGGTTTTGATAACTTCTTCAGTGTTCTGATGTTTCTAATAAATGAATTGTGTTGATATCGGTCAGAAGGATCAGTAAATTAGGTGGCATTTCAATATTTAAAAATAAAGTAGTCTTTTGTCCATATGTTGGTCATTTGGTTGGAATGAGATCCAGAATGTGTACATTTCTCTGTTAGGAATCATTTAAGACCCCAACATATTCTTCACATGGCAGATAGACGTTGTACAGGATCAATTAGATAATTGGTTGGGAGAAACACTTGTGGAATCATTTACAGACCTTTAGCAGTTTATACCTTCATCTCTGTGGTAGATTTTGTTCTTGGTTGAATAACTTGGGGCTTCAGATTTATGGTGCCCATGCTTTCTCCATGGCTAGCTCTGCTTGTCATTTTTTTCCTTGTTTTTCATCAATAGTTCCTTGCCATAGATTAGTTACCTTTGACTACCAGCTAGATCTTTTTGATGATGTAATTACAATTTTTGGTACCCTGCTTATGATTTTGAGTGGGTAAAATCCTCTTCTCACGCAGTAAATCTAAATATGGTTTCGGTTCCGGTTTCCGAATGATCAGCTGATGCCTGTCTACCTAATGCGTCAGGGTGAAGTTTCTCGAAGGCAAATATGGTAGGTAAGTTTTCTCATTATTGCCTTTCCTTTTAGATTGTCCTTTTTCCCTTTGAAATGAGGTGTGCAATCTTTGTATGAAGACTCATTACTTTCCTGTTCTATTTCAGAAGAAGATTGCTGAGTTGAGTCAGTGTCTGTTCCTCAATGAAGAAAATTAGGGCAAGGTCCTCCTTCAGTCACCACATTGACAAGAAGATATTCCCTGCTAATCAATGGAGGTTCACTGTTAATTTTCTTTATATGGGCAACGCAAGGGATCCTCCTTTTGATCAATCCTGTAGACGTAACAAGCTTGCCCTTATAGATTGACGCTGCAATGTAGACTTCTATAAGTAGAGCTTTTTCATCTGAATGTTCATGTACTAGCTATTGCACCCATGGCTGCTTACAAGTTTCGCAGAAGGTTGACATGACATGTTGCTTGGATGTTGAAGATGGTATCTAAATTCCACATGAAGAAAGCGATATTCATTATGGGAAAATGTGGTGTTACATGAATGCAGTCTATCATAATATTATCAAATCTTCCGTTGATCATTCTTGAAGGATCCTTGTGATAAGCCATTTCTTTATTTCCTTCTATAAATGGTATTAGTTTCAACAACTCTCTTTATTTTCTTCTATAATGTAGTCTATGTCTGTCTGTTAACTCCTTCGGTTTTGCTGTGAAGTTTTTGAAGATTGATCACTTCTTGTTCCTGGTCTGTAATGTTACGAACCATTCTCATTTCTGGGATGAGTAAATTTTGTAGGGTTTTAGAGCGGTGAAGAAATAAGTATCTATTTCCTTTTTCTTTTAATATTTCATTTGATGGAGGACAAATGTGTAGGTTATCCAAAAATTTGGATTGTAATCTTTAAATATCAATGTTTTTTTTTTCTTTTCTATTTTCTAATATAAATTTAATTCCTCTATTAGTTTAGCCACTAATAACTTTTTTAAAAAAATGTATTTTTTGTTAAAAAAAATTAATTTTATGAAGAATTTTAAAATTTGAATTGTATGTAAATTCTAATTGTATGATCTATTTTATGTCTCAATGGTTTGACTTTAATCAAGTTGTAAATCAATAATATTTAAGGAAAATGTTGATTTACTATAATTAAGTCTCAAAAATGATAATAATTTTTTGTAATAAGTTCATAATTAAAATAATATATTTTATAATAAATAGAAGTAAAAAATAAAAAAAAAAAGATTAATGCCATATTTGTAGCCAACCCATTGTCGAAGAAGATCAAAAGGCCTAACAGCAATCTTTTTATTTTCTTTTCTTTTTTTCCGCTTTTACGGTTACAAATTCGTTTATCTTTGATTGTCTGTGCCCATTTCTCTTTCTAGTCTCTCCATCGCAAACCCCTCGGATGGAGGGAGTTTTGCAGAGCTTCATAGCTCATCCAACCACACTTCCATCAGTATACTCATCCAAGAACGCAAATCATTCATTAAAGCATAGAAGAATATCATCTCAATCTGTTTTCTTGTGCCAAAGATACTCCAGTTTCTCCTCCTTTTCTAGTCGTGCCAACTACATTTCACTCTTTGATTTCTCATACCGGCAATCTTCTCATGTGTTTTCCGGTGAGTAATGAGTGATAATTCTCTTTCTTCCTATGCAAAGCTGCAAAAGTTTTTGTGGGTTTTGTTGCTGATTTTTTCTGTTGTCCAATTAATTGTATAATTTGAAATAAAAGTATATATCTTTTTTCCTGAAATATCTCGTTTCTGGCTAGTCGGGTACTGTTTATGTTGTAATTGTATTAGTTTCTCCCTTTTCATAGTTTTCTGATGGTACAATTGTTTCTTTTCCTCTGATTTCTTTATAATGTTTCTTGATGCACTGCTCCTTATTGACTGGATGTTCTTTCTGTTAAAGGTATCAAAGTCTTGTTAGCAGCTCCTGAGACGGGAGTTAGCACTGAAACAAGTGAATGGGCATTGCAAGGTATGCATACTACCAATAACATTGATGGTAATTGAATGTAAGTGTCACGAGAAGAGTCCTTTTAGACCTTTTGAGGGGTGGTTATAGCTATTAGAAATGAAGGCTGCGAGTTAAGTATTATATAATGCAGAAGTTTGTTCCTTGTCGAAGCCATACTGCTATGGTATTTAATTCAGCAATATCAGGACAATAACATCATTCTCAGAAGGTAGAATGAAATGAATGCTCTAATTTGAAACAGGGTCTTCTTACGATTAGAACTGATTTCGTTGGCTATATTTCTCTCTCAAACTCGACATTATACTGCATATGAAACCTACAATTGTGTAATGGTAATATGTAATTTATAATGTGCTTGCTCTGTCTAAACAGCTTTGCTACTGTTAGACAGATTTCTATACTCTTCGGGGGGAAGTAGAGACTACTTCAGACCGTGTAGAAGAAATTAGAGCTGCTGCTGGTCTAAATCAACTAGAACAAGATCTTGCAAAATTAGAGGCTGCTGCTGCAGATAACTCTCTTTGGGATGATCGTGCTAAAGCTCAGGAAACCCTTCAGGCATTAACAGATGTCAAAGACAAAATAAAGCTTCTGAGTGATTTTAAAATGCAGGTTTGAGCTTCTATCTAATGTACTAGTTGCATCATTTTCACCTTATTATAGTTGTTATTAGAATGTCACAAGTAGATTAATGATAACGATGTAGTAGTATGATGGTTTGAATGTGACACCAAAATATATCAGTAGTGATCTACATACTTTTTAAAATTTTTTTTATAAAAGAATTATGCCATATGGTGTTGAACAACAAGCAAGCAGTCAAACTTCTATTAGGGCTTTTTTTTTGTTTTGTTTTTTCTGTTTAGTATATTTATGATGGTTGAACTGATGGCGATTAGATAGATTTATAGATATCTTTGAGTCTAAACAGATGAGAAACATAATTTCCTGCAGGTTGAAGAGGCAGAAACAATTGTTAAGCTTACTGAGGAGATGGACTCTATTGATACAGGCCTTCTTGAAGAGGCCGCTGGTTTAATTAAGGACTTGAACAAGGCATTGGATCGTTTTGAGTTAACTCAGCTTTTATCTGGTCCCTATGATAAAGAAGGTGCTGTCATAAATATCTCAGCTGGTGCTGGGGGTACTGATGCACAGGTAATTATAGTTCCAATAACTGAATAAAGATTTCAACTTTGAAAATTGTTTCTCATCTTCTGGATATCAAGTATTATGTGCATGCTTAAAACCTAATTGAAATTTTAAAATGAAGTTAGTGAACGTTCTGATGGTATAATGTGTGGTGATTCTAGTTCTTATTTCTTTGATTTACCATAAATTGCAAATCTTTTTCGTATCAAACTTCCATGAAATTACCAGTAGTAAATATGCAGGGTGAATCAGCTTGAGAGTATATTTTATTCCCCGGCTCCCAAAACTTTGGCAGATTTTTAGGCTGGACTGTTCCATGAACCATTATTTATATTATTTTGAGGGAAATGATTTAAGCATATTGTAAATTTAATCATGATATGTGATTGATTTACCTCTATCCATTTTGAAATTTTTTTTAACTCCCTGCTATCATAAATTATTGAAGCAATCCTAATATTACTTGGTGGTCTCTGAAATCTAGGAGACATTTTGTGAAATGACCCTTCATCTGTTTCCATTTGTAATTGAACCCATCAATTATTAATGCATAACGGGAGCACCATAACAGCAGTAAACTTTCTTGCTTCTATTTATGCAAAAACCAAGTGTGAGAGGAAAATATGGCAAATATAGATAAAATATATATATTGACATGGATGATATCAAAATCAAATATATATATATATATATTTATATATATATATTTATACACACGCACACATATATATATCAAACATAGTTTGAGGAAAATGGTTTTCATTTCTGCCTCTAACCTCACTTTTTTTTTTTTTTCTGATATTTATTGATAATGCTCTAGACTAGATTATGCACACTCTTGTACTTGTGAACTTAGTTACCAACGATTTTCATTTCTTTGGATAGAGTAATGGACTAGGTCACATTTGTTTGTCATGATAGTCGCTTAGGCTAAACTTGCAGCTGTTAAAGTCATCCTTTTATATTGGCTGAACAAAAATTTTCATGTTTCACCAAATGTGACTGGGGAAATATGTTGTGCTGAAGTTGCTGCTGTATATGTACATTTTACATCTGAGGTCCTTAAGGTGACAGTGTTTGATGAATGAATTAGTAGAGAGCCTTAGCATGGTTATCAATGCCCAAAAATTCTGTTTCCTTTTACTTCTGTCTTCCTGCTAGGTTCATTTTGTCCATACAAGCCACTTCTTATGCATCTTGTGCTTTATTGCAATGTTCCAAAAGTTCCACCAAATGGATCTAATTGATCGCTTTTGATGGATTATGCTTGCCCTTTCTAAATTCTTTCCCTTAATGCTTCCTAGTATATGTAAAATCTTTTGATAAACTCCAGTGCAGGACTGGGCTGACATGCTTCTTAGGATGTATGTAAGATGGGGAGAGAAGCAGAGGTACAAGACAAGAGTGGTTGAGAAATCCATGGGAGAAGAAGCCGGAATTAAGTCTGCTACAATTGAAGTTGACGGCCGGTATGCCTATGGGTATCTGTCTGGTGAAAAGGGTACGCACAGGATTGTGAGACAGTCACCTTTTAATGCCAAGGGCCTTCGCCAGGTAAAGCTCAAGTAGCCATGGTTTGTTGTTTACAATGTATTGATTGAGTTTAAATTTATCATGTTGAAGATAATAACTATATCATAGGAGATTGATGATTTCTTCGTGAGAATAGAACTTGCTTTGTGGAATATATAGCTCAAGTAGTTCAAAGGTAGAAATGCTTCAAATAACCAATCGTCAATATAGAATGCCTCTTCAATATAAGTGGTTAATCTTTCTTCTTTCTCTCTATTCTTCCATTTTTTATGTTAAAAAGGGACAAAAGAAAGAAACAGAGTTTCCGCAGATGATATTTGTAATCATTTACCTGAATTCTCTTTCCCCCAAACAAAGAACAAAACAAAAGGAAAAATATCTCATTGGTTTTCCCATCTTTAAGGATGATTAGATAAATATCTGTCGATCACTTCATTTGGTGCAGACAAGCTTCTCTGGTGTTGAGGTTATGCCTCTTATTCCTGAAGAGTCATTGGATGTTGAAATACCTGAAGAAGATTTGGAAATCACCTTTTCTAGGGCAGGTGGGAAAGGAGGGCAAAATGTTAATAAGGTTGAAACTGCAGTTCGCATCACTCACATCCCAACTGGTGTAACTATTCGCTGTACAGGTTTGTTTCATGGTCTTTCCTTGATGAATTTTTAATGCTATCATGTTCCAGAAATATCTTGATAATGCCATATGAGCACCGGACACAATTCTAACATGCGTTTTATTCCTTAAAAACATAGTGAGAAACATATTTCTTCTTTGGCATTCCTTGGCTCAGATGCTAGGCTGTGTGGACCAAGTTCAAAGTTCCATTTGACAATCTTTTCAATTATTTCAACCTTATTAGGCATAAGAAACTTCTTGACAATATTAAAGGTGTCCTATCACAGAAGAAAGGACTCAGCTTGCAAACAAAATCAAGGCTCTAAGCCGGTTGAAAGCTAAATTACTGGTCATAGCAGAGGAACAGAGGGCATCTGAGTTCAAGCAAATTAGGGGGGATGCAGTGAAAGCAGAATGGGGTCAACAAATACGGAACTACGTATTTCATCCGTACAAACTGGTGAAAGATGTACGGACAGGGCATGAAACCTCAGACGTTGCTTCTGTAATGGATGGTGAGTTGGAGCCCTTCATCAAAGCCTACCTCAAGTACAAGTACAGTACATCAATGTGTGGTAATCAACAGGTGTAATGAACATATTTTTTTTGGTAATTGACTTTTAATCTATTGATTTCAAACTGGTCATTACAATTGGTGGATTGAGTAC
>JAWZTD010000001.1:12753597-12765045 GCA_035221335.1 Echites panduratus | reverse complement strand
TTTTCTGTATTTTCTATTTTGCAATAAATATGACATACAGGTCGCTCAAAGGCCGCATTATGGATAAGATAGTCAACTCCAGCACCGCCAAAAAATGATTCAGCTTTCTGTACAGCCTCCGTAAGCTTATCTTCCCCAGATGTTAGATCCAAAGGTAAAATAATCACCTCATCCGGTGCATGTTTTCCTGTTGAACACACACAGAATCCACATATGGAGAGAGAAAGAAAAAAAAATGTTAATAAACATTGAAGAAATTGAAGACTGCAAGAAATGGCATATGTACCTGCTAATTGGTTCTTGACACGCTGTAATTCAGCCTCATTTCGGGCTGAAATAATAAGTTTTGCACCTAAAGTTGCCAGCTGTTTAGCAAGAACCTCTCCTGTGCCATTTTGAAGAAAGAGAAAATAAACTTCAAATAACCTAATAAAAAGTGAATGTCTTCAGATGTATATAATCAACAGGAAACAGTTCTTTCTCATCAAACTAAGCAAGTTAGAAGCTTTGCAGTGCAAAGAAATATCAAGTGCGTAGTCATTTGATTTAAATATTCTACCATCTTACAGGAAAACCAACAAATAGACCAGAAATGCAGACAGGAAAAACAGAAGAGGCTAGAAAGCCACAATCATATAGCCACGACCACGATTATGAACTCCAGATTGACAAGTTGAGAACACACACATTTATTATGAGATATAATTGGACCTTTATAGATCACTACATTCAAAATGAGTACCATATTTCTTCCTTCAATTTGAAGGCTAGCATCTATTATATTTTTAAACAATGTAGAGAAGTCTCTATAAAGGGCTTCAATGATAGCTCCAACGTAACTTATGCATCATTTCATGAAGTTATGTATCCCTCAGAATCTTACTTGCACTCCATTCAAAAGCATATCTTGTCTGTAAAAGAACAAAAAACTGAGACCACTGATTACAAGTTTCAAAAGCTTCAAGAAACAATAGCAAGCTCTTCCTCCTTCTTCTTCCTAATAAATTGGCTAACTTTATTAGCCTAACTCCTCTAGAAACATTTATTATCACTTAAAACTGAAATTAGAATGTCAAACTCCCGTAGGTAGTTTCTTCAGTAATACATTATGAGTAAAATAAACTGACCCTTCAATTTCTAAACACAGAAACCTTCCTAAAAAGACAAGTCAATTCATTCCCAGAAAATAATTTGTATAAAACTTCAAACGATAATTCAAGAAATCAAAAGGAAAACATACCAATTCCACGGCTGGCTCCGGTAATCCAAATAACCTATTCAACCATTCATTCATTCATTCACGTAAACCATAAATCCACCAAAGAAATATAATTAAAAATCAGCATTAAAATTCAATTCACAGGAGAAGAAGAAAAAAAAAACAACACAGAATTGAGCACACCTTGTCTTCGATTTCTTCACGATTAACATGTCTTTTAGACAACAATGTGAAATCCCCTGATCATATATCGAAACAAGAAAACAACTTTAAATCCAATAATGAAAAACAATCACAAATCTTGATTCTTATAAAGAAAATGTCCATGCTCATTTGAGCAGCAAAGAAATCAATCAAAGCTATGAAGATCACCATCGGCTTTGAAGAAACTGTATAATAGAACGATCATTGAGCCGATGCAAGACAACGCAAGAAGAGGAGCCAACATTTTCAAGTGCGGTAGGATGACGGAAGAAGATGACGAGTGAAGCAGGCAGATATGTTCTTGGCTATGCTGATACTAATAGTATGGTGTTATCAATAGTAGTACTGTGATGATAATCTTGGGATTCTAGAAACGGTCCAATGATTTTGTCTCATTATTTCCGCCAGGCCCTCCAAAGTTCAATGTCCAAGTTCAATTTGGACACGATATCACATCAAAAAGAAGAAACAAACACTTGCCTATGTAGATGATTTGATTTCTTAAAAGATATTTTTTAAAAAATATACTATATATCAATGATTTTTTAAGGCTGCCTTTCACTGGTAAATATGCCCTAGTAAATTAAATATGTTATTAATAAAATATTATTGATAAAAAGTAGATCTTGTACCAATTCTAAATGTCTACTTACGTGCTTTTGGAACACTCAGTGAGTACATACGCACGAATCATGTATTTCAAGAATCTCACAAATATCTTTTTGGGATGGATCATATACTTATCAACAAATATAACCAAATATCAAATATTATATTAATTTTATAAAAATAATCCAAGTTTTCTCTTTCTTTTATTTTAAATTATAATATAATTTTTTTTATGAGAGATAGTTATGAGTTAAAAGGATAAATTATCATCATTAATTATCTCTTTATATGTACTACTTTCATTTCTAATAAATTAAATATAGGATATAAAAGTAAAATTACTCATAAAATTAATTACATTAACTACAATAACTAAATTTTCTTAAAATGTCAGAACAAATAAATTAGACTATATTTATTGAACGAATGTAACATAAAAATATATATTCATGATCAATTTAATTTAATTCATAATTATTGAATTTATACAAAAAAATTCATATTTTATCTATATATATATTTTTTACAATAATACAACAATAAAAAATCAATTAACTATTTATTAAAATATATTTTTAAAGTATATAATAAAATATCAAATATAAAAATTATATTATACATGTTCTCACTCATTGCCTAGGATCACAAACTTGTATACAATGAATTATAATAATATTTATAACTTATCATTCAAATAAATTTAATTTATATTGATTCAAAAATCCAAAATTAATATAGTTTTCTAAAAGAAAAACTCTTTGTATTAATTTTCATAAATATATCCGAGCATTGCACTAGTTATCTCTTTAATATATATATAAATATATATATATATAAAGTAAACTCCAAAAAGTAAAAAAATTCAGTTTTTTCATTCAATCTAAAACTTAAAATGCATGAATTCACTTGAACATTTCAGTTTTCAAAAAATAAATAAAAAATAAACTATATATATTAAAGAATAAACTTATGCAAAAGACTTAACATAGTTTATCTACATATTTTTATTATACAACAAAAAAAAATTGAATATTATTAAAAATAATATTTTTAAATGATATAACCAATATCAAATATAAATATATATATATTCATGATCAATTGAATTTAATGAATATTTATAATTTATTGGACCTTTTCGTTTTTCAGGGCATAGCGAAATAAATTATATATTAGAAGATGCATTTATACAAAAGATTAATTATTATTGAATGATATTACTAATTCATTGGATCTTTTCGGTTTTCATAATGTAATTAAATAAATTATAAATTAGAGGATAAATTTATACAAAAAGACCTTCATGTTTTTATAATATATAAAAAATTCAACTAAATGTTTAATAAATAAATTTTTAAAGGATATAAAAAAATACTAAATATAAAAAATATATATTGTAAAACTTTGGGTTCTCACAAACTAGTTTTCGTTGCATTAAAATAAATATTTTACTTTTAAATATCTTTTTAAATTTAAATTAAAAAATTGTTCTTTTATATATAAGATTTACATTAAATGTGACAACAAGCTTGTGTTGGGCCTAACGGGTTGGAGGCTCAAGCTCGATTTGGCTTGTCGATTTATAGGGAATAATGGATCTAGCCTGGTTCGGAATCATGATAGGAGGCTCGTCGAACTTAACGAGTTTGCTACAGACGATAAGTATGTGACTCGATTTTGGATTGATGGTTTTTTTTTCCAAACTTTTTTTACCTTCAACATTTTATTTTAATTAGTCTAAAACTTTTATTTAATGTTAAACATATTTTTCAAAACTTAAATCACTTGACCTGAAGTTTATGATAATTTTTGTAGGAGTAAAATCTTACATAAAAGTAAAGCCAACTAAGAATTTATTAGAATTATAAGTTTAAGACTTCACAATTAAAAGTTTAAAAATGTTTAAGTAACTTGAGTTCAATTATTTCAAATTTTAGTAAAAATTTTCTTCAAATTTTAATCAAAGTAAAGTTAATAAAAAAATCTATTAGAATTATATGTTTGAAAGTTGGAAAAAGCTACCTTGAAATGATGGAATATTTAGCATTGACCAATACAAATTTTATTAATAAAAAATTATTCAAATTACAAAAAAAAAAAGAAGGATTTTTGTAAAAAATGACAATAAAAAAATTAAAAATATATATAATTATGCAAGGTGAAGTGTTCTTGCCAAAATTTAAATTTCTTCACCAAGAGAGAAATGAGATTAATGATTAGTAAAATCGAAGAATGAATTGAGTAAGATATTAGATTATTTGTTTTTGGTGATTTTTTATGTATGAAGGTATTTATAATTTTTTTTGAAAAATGACCGTTAATGACATTTTTATAAAAAAAAGAAAAATTTAGAAAAAAATGTCATAAAACCATTAGACTAACAGTCTGGGTCAAGGTTATACTAATTTATGGGACCGGATTGGGTTGGGTTTAAAAACCTTTAACCACATGAGTTGAGGACGGGCTCATGAGTTGGATCAAACTTGACATTGGTAATGCTAACTTGACAGCGAGTTGGGCCGGCTGGCATGCCAACTAAACCCATTTGCCATTGCTAATTTACATCTATATATACACTCATACACCATATATGTAGATTGATTTACCAAATATGATATACGTATATGTAGGATGTTTTTTATTTTCATATTTATTATTTTCCATTAATATCACAAAAAACTTTTTACTAAATATAACTCATTTAAAGATTAAATATATGGATCTTTAAATAAAATATTTGTCATTCAACTTTAATTTTGAAAATTTTATAAACAAGTTTCAATATAAACACAAAATATATTTTCCTTAATACTTTTAATTATATCACATATCTAATCAATGTATTTTACCTATTTATATAAATAGATAATAAACGAGATTAAATCAAAATCAAATAAAACATAAATCAATCTAATGGTTAAAAAAAAACTTTTATTGTTTACTTAACCAAATACTAGCAATTTTCTTTTATGTAAAATGACAAAAAATAATATTAATAATAAATAGTACTACATTCATTTCATAAAGATAATATGCATTTATTTTTTGTTTTGTTTTAAATTATAATCCAATTTTTTATTTGAGAAGGGATAGTTATGGATTAAAAGACTAAATTACTATCATTAATTATCTCTTGATATTTGTAAATTATAATTTCAATAAATTAAATATAAAGTATAAAAGTAAAATTATATTTAAAATTAATTATATTAATTATATTAACTAATTTTTTTTTAAAGATGAACGAAAAAATATCATGGATTATTTTACGAGGCAGAGGTACTATATAATTTATGAGAGCTGTACATGGTGCTAGCCAAGTTGTGCCCCATTCGGCCACAAACCCAAGCGGGATTCCACGAACAAATATATTGCAACTCTGTCCCAGGTTTCGGTGCACAGAGAGGCGACGAGGGTTCCAGAAAGCTCACACATCCTTTCAATGGCGGCTAGGAATGCACTGCTCAAGTACTTTAGGCTGAACGTTCGTCCCTCACAGCCGCTTCTCCAAAACCCTACGGGGTTTATTGGAGGTCCATTTTCCAATTTTCTCAGACGCCAAAACTTCTCCGAGGAAGTTAAGGGTTCATTTCTTGACAAGTCTGAAGTCACCGATCGGGTCATCAATGTTGTTAAGAACTTCCAAAAAGTCGAGAGTAGCAAGGTAAGGTTACATTTTGACCTGTAACTTGTATTTTTCTGTTAAAGGGTTTTATGTGGTTCAAATTTAGGTTATTTAACAATGTGTTGAGGTGTGCAAGGGCCTTTGTGTAAAAGGAAAAGATGGAGGGAATGGTTTTAACGATGCAATTTTATGTGACAATTTAAGGGGTTATTTATAAATACACAGAATTCGAGACCTTATTAAGTATAATATGATAATGGTTTTGGTAGCTCTCTTTTTTGTTATTTTGTAATTAGTCGTTATTTCTTCATCATTCCTTCTGATGATTGCAAGGATGAAGCTGTCGTTTATCTAGTGCAGTATCAGTTTTTTCATACGTGTTTGTGTATCTATCTTTAGTGGAATAGATTGCTAAAGATTGATTGGCCTTGGGGCTTTCGGTTCTCTTTCTGAATTTTGATTCTTTAGTGTCTCTAAAGTTGGAATTTTTGTCATCTTCTGGCTTCCGCATTGGACTAGTAGCATAACATTAATCTGGAATTTATTTGAAGCAATGCTACATAGTTTGATTATTAGACCCCCCATAAAAATAAGGCTACGCGATTTAGAAGAAAATTTTTTATTACTTTAAAATTTGTAAAAAACTGTCAAGTGGAAGTTAAAAGAGAATGGATTGAATATGTGAGAAACATCCACTGAGCTACGTCATTGTGAATTACTTTGGGGCCATATGGAGTAAAGGCTTACTTGGTGCAAGATTTTTGCTGTACTCTTTTCCTTTTGGAATAAGAAGACTAATGAAAATGTTTTCCCACTGATGAATTTAGTGATAGTAAATGCATTACCATAAACTAGTTGGAATTGGCTGACGGTTATGTGATTACTTATTCACCTGTCCACTTTGCATGTTTCTTAATTGCATCTCACTAATCTACTGATAGTCGTTTACGTGTTGATTTACTCTGGATTTAAGCATAAGAAATGATGCTTATGAATGTGTTTCTTCAGTGCAATGTGTAAGTTTTTTGCTGTGGCATGTAGTTCAGTTATTGTTAAAACTAGTTTGTTGAAATGAGTCTGTTTGCAAGGCATTGTTCACAGCAATTAGTTGTTTAAATATAAGTCTTTGTTTCTGAACCAATATTGTTTGAGGCAAGCCATTTAATCGGTCGTCTTGAGGTGCATGTTATTCTGAGAGTTGATACTGTTATATCTGTGAAATCCTTACATGGATCAAATGGTCCTTCCTGGGCTGATTTAAAAAGTTGAGTATAGCATAGCATATAATGCATGTGGTCTATCAAAACCAGATGCATGTAGGAATTTCCTGTAATATCAACACTGTATCTTGTTTATAACTTTATATGTGTGTTTTTTTATAAGATTCCCTATCCTGAAACAAACTGAACAGATTTGACAGTATAGTGAAGTTATCTATCTGCTGCTCAGTCTGCAGAACTAGGAAATATTTTAGTATTGGTTTAGAATTTGTGGAAGTCAAAATGAGTTTTGCAGTTTTTGTGAAAGAGGAGAAAGTAACAATTAGTGCTTTTACTTTCTACTCGCCTGCATAATATAGTTTCAAAAAATTTCTTTTTCGTTTCACTGAATGGCTTTTTGTGAATGTTTATTTTTGATCTCTGTGATGATTCTTTTGTATCAATTTGACTTCTTGGTAGGTTACTCCAAATGCACATTTCCAGAACGATCTTGGGTTGGATAGTTTGGATGCAGTGGAGATAGTAATGGCTCTTGAAGAAGAGTTTGGATTTGAAATCCCTGATAATGAAGCAGATAAGATCAATAGTATTAATCTTGCAGTCGACTTCATTGCATCTCATCCTCAGGCAAAGTAGGAGATACTCCCAACACCGGTTGATATTCTACCATTGAAATTTTCCGCATCTTCTATAAGACTGAATCCTGTTTTCACCTTTCGGTTCTTGGCCCTTATCTGAGAATTTTGACTTGGCATGAGCTTGTAATTTCCCATTTTGCTGATACTTTACCCAACGGTTGATGATGGAAGCTCTCAGTATCAATATATCAATAAGTTATGATTGACTAAACTGGTCATAAGTTCATGTTTTTGGGTTCTGTTGTACGACATTACTGCCCATTCTGTGTGCACTGAGTGATCCACCAGCGAGAAGCTCTTTGAACTTTTGCAGTATAGCAGTTTGACTGTTTCGCAAGTGAAATACCACATGCAACTTTATATTTTTATTGCATAAAAATTATCTTTATGAATGGTTTGAGATTTTTTTTTTGGGAGAAAAGGATCAAATTTGTATTTAAAAAAAAAAGACTGAAGATACATCTTAAGAAGAAGCACTTTTAGCCAATCGCGAAGTTAAATCAAGAATATAATGGGTATAATAAGAAATCGAAGGTTGAATAAAATTCTGATGAGGAGGTTAGAATTTCTTTACGACATTGCTTCATTCTTTATTAAGATTCTTGTCGATCTACATAATTACATGGTGTTAAAAAAAGAAAATTTCCTCTTGAGTGAGATGTTAAGAGAAATCTAAATAGAGAATTGATTCGTCGCCACACCAACCCGGATGACATTTTGAATTATCATTAATATGCAGTGAAAATAGCAGAGCTTTGTTTTTAAGCATGTTATGCCTCATTAACCAGAGTAGTGAGATGGTTTGAGGTTTTTGACAGGTCTATGGATGGGCCATGTGAAATTTACATGGTTTTGAAAATCAAAATTGGACCGATTATCATGATAACTTATTTTTTTGTTTATATATTTTTATTCTTGTAAATATATTTTATTATGATTATTATCATTATTTCTTTTAGAAAATTAAAAAAAGGTTACACTTTAGATTTTTTTTTTTACTTCGGCTTGTTTGGTATGTGAGATAAAGGGTATAGGACTCAAATTATTGATGAAAGTATTTACAATTATTTCAATTTATTCAGAAAAGAATTTTATATATCAATAGAAATTATAATGAAGTAATTATAACTAAAATCATTTCAAATCAATTTGTAACTGAATCTCTATAATAGTAAAAACATGTCAATCATGAAAAATTAAGGGAGAAGAATTTGAAAGGGAAAAAAAAACCTCAACAGAAGTAAGCAGGAAAAGATTGAAAAAAAAAAAGAGAGAGAGATTTGTGAAATAAAATTTAACAAATTAATCAAAATAAAAATAAAATGACTATTCTATCTAAATTTACAGAGATGAAAAATCTGACATGTAGAGAAGGGCTTCTTCCTATGATTTAGTTCTTACCAAATAAAGTAAATTTGTTATTTACATCCGGATTTTCTTTTCATTCTCCAATACCTTTTCTTTTTAGTTCTACCAAATATGTACTTTTATATAAATATATATTTTTTTTTTCTCACGCAAATTTGAGGATGACCCAGGGAAAAGCCAGCCCAGTCAATGCGTAAACGCTCAATGCTGACAGTCTCCCCTGGGGCGAAGACCGGCCAAGACTCGACGCTCCATCGTAGACTTCACTTATTTGGTCAATTTCTCTGGAGGTCATAACCCTACCCTCCTTCTTCCCCAATATTACAGTTTTCTTTTCCATCAAGTTTTGAAATTTGGTTTTTCTGTCGTAAATTCCATTTTGTTATTTATATTGTTTTGATTTAAGCTATGATTTTACTTTCAAATTCTTCTCTCTCCATGTCTAAATATTTAAAAGTTAATTGCTATTTTGATAAAAATTATCAATTTAAGTCATACTATTAAAAGGGCTAAAAGATCAAAACAAGGTTTTGATGTCAAAATTGAAAGAATACATTGAATAAATAAATAAATTCACTTTTTCCTTTAGTGAATTGGAGAATAGGTTGTTGACTTGATTTATTTAAATCAAAAATATATTCATAATTGGAGGAGGGAATGGCACAGTTGTGAGGGAATGTGCTAGAAGCAAGCCCATTGGGCGGAGCAACGTCCACGTGAATTCTCATTGGAGGTCAGATTTTCTAAGAGTCAAAAAAGTAGACAAAATGCAAAGGGCACTACTGAAATAAACACCAACAAGAGCTCCAAATTTCCACACTATTTTTCTATAACTGGGCGAAAATCTAGTTCTAATAATCAAGAACAAATGAGTCCATCGAAGCGTAAGCTTCTCCAACTCTCAGCAGCAGTGCTGCTTTGCTGCTCACTTGCCAGCTCCGAGATCATTTTTGAAGAGCGGTTTGAGGGTATGTGTTCTTGGATTTGAACTAAAGTTCTTTTCTTTGATAATTTCATTTTCAAGATTGTATTGACTTGAAATGGGATTTCCATGGAATGTGATATTCTGTCGACTAATACTTTTTGTTGGACTGCTTTGTGTTTTCTTTCTTGGTTTCAAGAAATAAATATAGTTGTGCTGTTGGATTTAGCCATTTGTGTTCTGATTTGCATGAATTAAATAAGCTCAGCTCGTTTAGTTAACCTTATTTGTTGTTTGCGTATGAGAGTGTTAATGTGTGTATGTAAATTGAACTTCTATCACTTGGCCATTGGGATATGGTTTTTTCCTATCGGAGATTTTGTAGTTAGATGTGTTTTTCATTGCTGGACTTTGAAGCATGATTTAGTGGTGTAGTTTTTATGTATTCACTCGTTTGTGTTTTTATTTGTTTGCAATAGATGGATGGCAAAGCAGATGGGTGAGGTCTGATTGGAAAAAATCAGAAGGGAAAGCAGGTTCTTTTAAGCACACGGCTGGAAAGTGGGCTGGAGATCCTGATGATAAAGGTTTGACTTTCTAATGTCTATTTTATTCAGTTGATTTTTTTTAGATCATATTTCCATTAACAATTTAAGCCTCCATATTACTTTGTTATCATTATTTTTTATATCAAGGAAACCCACCGCTGCTACCCAAGGGTGCATACTGGGTAAACCTTATGTAGTGCTATCCTTAGTATATTCTCATTAGTCTTTACAAAAAAGTTGACATATTGTGTTTTCTAAGAAACATGCCCGATTATTTTCTTGAGATAATGAGCTACCCTTTTGAGATGTTTTGGCAATTGTGTTTTTACAGCGTAATCTTTTCAATTTAAAGGATACCTTAATTTGTAATTGTTATGCGATTAGCATTGTTATAAGGATGGTCACCAAACACCCTTTTCATCCATTTTGAATGGAGCTAAAAGAATCTGAGTAAATTTAGGCTGGCATTAGCTTCAAAAGCAAATAATTTGAGTTTATATGATGTTATGCTGAACAGAACCTTTAAATTCAATAAAGAATATGCAGATGAATTGAAGTTTCTCCACCTTCCTTGGTCATGGATTTTGTTAATGGTACATCTTTTATACCATGTAAGAGAGTTGTTGGTTCAAGATTTAAATATATCCCATTTTTAAGCAAATTATTTCAAAAACTTGAGTTAATTACTCCAGGAGTTGCTTAACTACCATCTGGATATGGATCATTTATTCTTTCTTGAACCAAGGAGCATTTAAGAGATTAAAAGGTCAATAAGGAAACAAGAAACGCTACCCTTGTTTTATTCTTTGCTTTGTTCATCACATTTAACAACTGACAGGCACAAAATATTCTCATTGTTGGCCAAAATCATCTAATGCCTTGAAAGAAATCTGTGTTTTTTGTTTTTAATATTTATTGATCTTTTAAATAAATTGTTTCATATTCTTGTGTCGTTTCTGGAGGATTTATGAACTCATTACCTTTGCAGACTGTACTTTTCTTGGTTTATGTAGTTTCAAAAGTGTAATACCTAGAAGTCTTTATTTCAAGCATCTATCATTTTGTTGCTCTAATAAAATGGAAAAATAGACAAGC
>JAWZTD010000001.1:12707332-12747879 GCA_035221335.1 Echites panduratus | reverse complement strand
TTTTTTTTTTTGTATATCCTGCAAAATTTGCTTAAAGGTTTCAAACCACGAAATCTTCGAATCTTATGGAGCTGTAGCGGTACACACATAAGAAATATGATGAAGGTTTCAAACCACGAAATCTTCGAATCTTATGGAGCTGTAGCGGTACACACATAAGAAATATGATGATTAAAAAAGTGTGCCGTTTGAGGGTTTGGAGGCTTGTTACGGTGCTCCCGCTCTCCTCAGGGTTTGAACTTAAGAACTTCAGGTTGAAGAGACTTAAGGTTTACCCCAATAATAGCGGTGACAAGGCCACTTGGGCTGCCCAAGTGATTCACTGAGGCGAACTTAAGTCTCCTTGTATGCAGAGGTCTTGAGTTCGATTCCTGGGGAGGGCGTGGTGCGGTCGCTACTCCATATAAGGAGAGTTGCAAGACCAAACCTCATCACGGTTACTGTAAAAACGATATGCTTTGCTTCCATAATCACTACCACTTCAAGGACAAATTTCGAACACGAATGTTGCATTGCTGCATGTTTTTTCCTTTGCCCAAACCCCCTTGACATGATCAGTTTAGGTCTGTCGGATTCCGAGGAAGAGAGAGTCAGGCTCGAGTCACTTTTCACTACAACACCATTAATTCTAAAGGGACAAAAAAGCTCCTTAAAAAAGTGAGAGTATATATGGTTCACGTGTATGATTTTTTTTTTTTTTTGAATTAACTACTAAAATAGTCGAAATGTTAACAAGTTGAGAGTCAACTAGTACTTTTCACCCTTATATAAATTTTTTAAATAATTGTATGAGACTTTCTTTTCCTTATAAATTAGATGAACTTAATATTTAATAATATTTACAAGCTAAAATATTTGTTTGACATATTTAAATCAACATTTAATAAACTTTTAAATCATAAAAATGTCTCATTTTTTTATTTGTTTCTTGATTGCTTAAAAATGTCAAAATATAAAGAGTTAATTGAACATTTTTAAAAGATGTTTAAAAATTATATTATATATATAGTATTATTAATCATTTTCTTTTAAAATAGAATGAACAAAAATTCTTATAATTTAGTGAATCTAATTTACATAAACTTTCCTGAAATCTAGGTTTTGCCTTTCAACTTTAAAAATAATATTCAATTTAATTTAGACAAATGAGTTCTGGAGAGTTGGGGGTATCTGCTCTTTTTACAAATTTAAAAATAATATTCAATTTAATTTAAATAAATGATTATTAAAAAATAGGTAAGGAATTGAAATCATTCTTATAATTTAATTAGTCTAAACTACATCCATAAAGAGGGAATTAATGATGATAATTTGGTCTTTTAACCTATAACTACCTCTTCTCACAAAAGGAAAATGAAATTTGGATTATCTTCATGGAACGAATTTAGTATTAATTTAAAAATAATATCAATTTAATTTAGAGATAAATAATTATTAATAATACTCTCTTATTGGGAATTGAATGTCCTATTTTCTAAATTAGTACATTACTTTCCCTGGTCACTAATTATATTACCTTCTTTGTCATTATTATTAGTTTGATTAAAATCATAATAGAGACATTTTAGGAGAAAGAATTTACTTAATTTTCACAAAAAGAGTGACTTAGGAACAAAAGAGTAATATATTCTATTATGTATTATTTATATTTAAAATTAAATTTACATTCAGAAATTTTAATTCGATTAAGTTTATTCATAATTTTTATCAATATTTAAAAATAAATAAATCCAATTTAATTAGTTTTTTAAACTTTGGGTGACTTTCCCACTCCAACCTGAATTAAAAACAGGTACTGCGAACTAGTCGAGGATTTCAGCACATGATTAAATTTATAATTAATTAATTCCAGAATTTATTATTTTATTATCTTCTTCAAGAGATATATATGATTCAAATCCAAATGATAATATTATTAATCAATTCAAAAAAAAATAGAAAAAAGAAAGAATTACGTCAGCTTGCGTTTCTTGTTAGCCGCTGTTGGGATTTCATTAATATTCTGCAAACCCCAGACATCAGCTTCCCATACAATTTCTTCATCAAGAAGACGGTTCCTGCAGGCCCAATCGAAGTCATATATTCTCATACTCATCTCTTCAATTCCTTCTTCTGTAAGATTACTTCCACATCTGTTCTTCGTCGCGGTTGTCTCTGACCAAGTCTTGCTGTTCTTCAGGCTTTTAATCAACTCGTACTCCAATTTTTCGTGCATGTCATCCACCACGACTACGTTATTGTTCTTCTGACATTGATCGTGATCCCGATGATGATGATGATCTTCAATGGTATCTTTCTTCTTCTCCAATTGATCCTTCCCTTTACCCGGGGCCATTATCAATGGCATTGAAGCCATCGACCGATCCATCCAAGAATAAATAATATTTTTGATTTTATATATATGGAAACTGGAAGAAAAAAAAAAACCCAAATTCTCTCTGGCTAGGGTTCTTAATTCTTATTATTGGGAACTAAATATTTGAACCCACATCCATATTGGCTAAGATGGATATCTTCAGGAAACCAAATCAGCAAATCTTATTCGATTATGGAGATTGAATCCTATTCGGTTAAGGAAATTATATACACTACCATATCTAGGGAAGAAAAAAAAATTTTTACTTGCATAAAATATATATATATATATATATATATATTACATTAAAACATAAGTATTTATGTATTTATCTATTAATATATTTTTGTTTCATACAATTGAAGCTATAGTTTATCAAAACTTATAGTACCTGGCAATCTATTTCATGGTTTTTCAAAAACTTCAACGAAACGTTAAAGAAATTAAAATACATACAGTACATATTATTATTACACATATAAATATATTGAAATTTTTATAACTGCACAGATAAATAAATAAGTATATGTTTATATGGCAACGTACTTACCTCAATCGTTAAGTCAATTATTATTTTAAAAATAATAATAGTAAATTTTTTTATAAAAAAAACTTTTTAAAAGAAATATTTTATAAATTAAACCCTAAAAAGATAAAATAAATCTTAGGATTACTTGATCAATTATTATTATTATTATATATATATATATATATATATATAAACAGTTTATTATTAACTTTGACGAGTAATGTTAACAAGTGCAATGGTGTACATATTAGCGAGTGCACCTAATGAAACCCTAAGGGTAAACTTGAGGGAAATTGAATAGTTCTCTGATCAGTGTTTTAATTCCGTCAAGTTTACCGTTAGGGTTCCCGTTAGGTGCACTTGTTAGTGTGTGCACCGATATACTCGCTAGCATTACTCTAACTTTGATTATCAAATATTTAATTAAAATTTAAAATAATTTGAGTTTTATTATTCATAATAGTATTTTTGTATATATGTATATTAGAAAACACAAAAAAATAATTGATTCCTCTGTGAATAAAACAAAATAACAGTCAATTTAATCAAAAATAGAAACAACTCTTATAATTCTTATTAGGCTTTCAAATCTTAAAAATAGGAATAATCACCTACTACTGTACTTTGTTTTCAGTCGACAGGAGTGAATTTTTCATGATTTGATTGTTAACGGTAAATTCATTTGAATGATTTAATTTTATTTTAGTTTAAAATTTAAATTAAAGACGATTGTCCATTAATTACGTGTAAGATTATCTTTATTAAGATCTATACTTAATTACTTCTATATATTATATATGGGAAAAAGCTCTAGATACCCTTAAATTTTCTCAGATTTTCGGCTTTGCCCTCAAACTTTTTTTGGGTCGATTTTTATCCTCTTAACTTCTATTAAGTTCTCTAGATTTGTCATTCCTTCCATTTTTTGGGTTAAATCTTGACGGAATGTAGCCATGTGACCCTCACACCCACTTTTAAAGGAGTATTTCATACTTTTAGATTTTGAGCTTTTTTTTTTTTTTTTGACCATTTTCCTTCTAAAATTTCTTCTCTTTCTTCGTCTTCTTCCCTTGTTCCCTTTTTCAAAATTTCGACTCATCATTTTTATCGCAATCCCATTGTCATTCCACCTACATCTAAGAGATAGATCTGAGTTAGGAGTGAGATAGATTTGAACTTTTCAAACCTCCACCTCACCCCACATCTCATCCCTTTCTCTCTAAAGTGCCTGAACCATCGGAAATTTATGGGCTTTCTACAGTAAGGTTGTTAGAGGGTTTTCTTCAAATTGCTGATATCAATTTTCAATTTTGCTTAGAATTTTTCTTTGTTTTTTAAAATTTTGGTTATCAATCTGTTATTTATAGTTTGTACTTTGCCTAAAAACTTCAACAATTGGCTTGAAAATTTTAAATCTTCAATTATACTGTCAAATTTGTTGTTTTTGAGAGGTAGATTAGATGAAAGAGACAATAAAGAATAAAAATAAATAATGAAAGATATCTTTAATAAAATTGACTAAAATATCTCAAGAATAGAATTTAACATCCAAAATTAATAGAAAGATACCTTCAAAGAAGTTATAAAAGTTGAATGGTATGAATTCAAGGTCACGTGTCGCTTTTTACCCTATTATATAATACAAGTGTATATATATGCACACATATATATGTGACACAGAAAATATTTTTTATATATTTAATATTTTTTTGAAATAATTCAGTTGCAAGTTTTTCTGCATGTTTATTTTTATTAAAATTTTAGTAATTCCGAATTGAGCATTGTAAAAAGAATTTTTGAGACAGACAAAAATTCAAAAATTGATACCAGAAAAGGAATTCTCATCATAAGAATCTTTCTAAATCACAAAAGGGGATATATAACATTTGAGGAAATTCTATGTTTGCCTTCCCTTCAATGGCAAAGATCACCCCACCAGAGTCACTAAAATTGAACGAAACATCAAGAAATCCTTACCTAAGTGGAATCAAAAGTTTAATGTTACAGTAGTATTCACCTGGCTAAACAAAAATCAAAATAGCTAGCTATGCTCCAAAAGTTTCAAGGGCTGATGATCACCAATCATCTTCTTCTTACTGGAGCACCACCTTGGCCGCGTGACGGCTGCACCTGAGCTCCTGGTTGACCAGTACCACCCGGCTGTTCTTCAGCCATGTTCATTGCTTGAGTAATTGCATTCATGACAATTAGCCCAAGAGGTATCAAGTACATCCACTGGATAAGAGAGAATGTATAGCAACAATCTGTTTAGCACTCTTGATCTGATAAATAAAGCTGGAAATAAAAAGTTGATTTAATATGCACAGAAGAAATACTTACATATTTAGCCCAAAATGATCTTTCAGGAGGCTTTACACCTTCACCCTCTCCATCCTCGCCAGTGACAGTATCTTCTGAAAACACTGGAGTTCTGTTCCAAACAACATTAAGATGAACTCATATTTTTTATTCAGATTGTCCACCATCTTGTAAATATGATACAAGGTCAAGAAGAACAACAGGAGAGAAGATACTACTAAATTGTTTACCTTACAATAGTGAGAAGGAAACAGTTTAAGAAAAATCAAATAAACAGACCAAAAGAGGTGCATAGAATTATGGAGCAACAAGATGCAGATGCACCAAGTCTAAAACATTAAAATCTGAGTTCATTTAGAATTTGAACTTATGTTTCAATATAAGGAACATATAACTATACAACTCAGCAAATCACAGGAGTCACTACAGACAACCATGCTAAGAGCAATGACCATCAAAGACGAACAAAATAAATATAGGAAAACATTAATAACAGAAGGTTTTTACCTTGGCGCTTGCTCAGAACTCTTTAAGACAGTGTGCGAGTTAAACAACCACTTTTTGGGCTGCAACAGAACCAACAAAATGTGAAGGTTATGGTTATTCATATATAGATTCCTAAAGAAGTGACCGTAACAAATAAAATTTGATACAGGTCAAAATGTATTAGCTGAATAAAGTATGAAGATAATATTTCTATCAATTTATTAGGGTTAAGCTGTAGAGTTTAACTGCTCAGCTAAAATGCACCCCTGGCTCTATGTAAAGCACATGATTTAGAGTTGCTTTTGATACTCTGCTATACATCATTAGGAGCCTATTCTATTAGATCCTTAATACCCATATTCAAGCTCTAAATGCTACCAAGCCACTTTTAAAATTTCCAGAAGTAAACACATGGACATAAACCATGCTCTCCCATTTTTAAATTCAGTTTCATGTGATGCAGATCGGTAGCTTCTTAGATTTAAGGCAAGAAAGTACCTTGTTTCTAACTAGTTGGTAATCAGTAAGAATATGACCAGACATGGTTCCAAATGACAGAAACAAAAAGTCAACTAATAAAATCACTCTCTCCCTTGGACTATGTTATGCAACACATAATGAGGCTTTCTCTTTTTTTGCATTCTTACCAATATGCTCATTCTTCTCTATTTTATTTGTTAAAAAGACCCAATGATGCATGCCATGTACTGGATCCATCCCGTACACCACCTTCATAGTTCAAAACTTCAGAATACTTCAGTCAACCTAAAACCTTAAATCCCAGTAGGCATATATTTTCGTTGACAATTATCTTGTTCATTTGGACAAAACAAATTGAGGGACACACAAACAAGTATGTATATACAGACACACAAAAGTGGGAGCCCTAATCTAGATTTCAGATTAATTCTTTAAAACATATGTTCCCTTTCTTTTTAACCATAATTGAATTCACAGTACCGCCTCAGAACATTGAAATCTTAAAATAACCAGAGTTGGAAGAGCATTATGGCAAAATGGTATCAGGAACTGCAAAGTGCACTTACAAATTTCATGAGCCGAGGAAATTGACAAGCTCCTGGAGAACCATAATTAATAGCCACAACATTCACATTGTTGTCCTGCAATTAGGAGCCAAAATAAGCAACCAAGAGGAATGTATTTCGTTGCAGGAATATGCAAAGAAAATGTATGATATACAGAACTAATATGAAAGAACAATGTTAAATATTCAACAGATTGTGGAAAATCAAAATGCAAGATTGATCTTCGAGAGAGCATAGGAGTGAAAGATATTGGACAAACTCATGGGATTTCACAACAAAAATTATTCTCTGATCCTATCATATACTCTTGTCCTGAATCGTCTACTCCTCAACTAGTTCTAGTTAGACTGAAAGTAAAGATAATTTGCTCCTAAAAGTCAAGCATAGCAAGTGAATTTAAACGGAAGCACATGCCATGCCTTGCAAGCATGATAAAGGGAATTCATATTTAGACACAATGATTATTAAGGTAAAAGTAATCAATACTCCTGATATTGAAATGCATAAAGCAGATCAAATGGGGAATGTTTATGTTGATTCTTATGCACACAAGGCAAAAGACAAAGCTACTGTAAGAAGTGGTGAAAAATGACAATGTAGTAGACTTGACCATATACTAAGCGTAGTTTCAGTATGCAAATCACTGTGAATATCATGGCCCGTGTCAATTTTTTAGAAAGTGTCTTGGCACATCTTTCTATGCAATTTCTGAAACTGTCCATTTCCCAGATAAGGGGAATTCTCCCTTATTGACATCGTTGAAGCAAAATTTGTCAGGCTAGAAGATCAATAATGCTTACTCTTATGAAACAAGAAAATAACTGTAATAAAACAGTAGTACTCAAGTCACAAAGTTATACTTGGAAACAAATACATAAAATTAAGAGGCTTTAGAACACATTCTCTTATCATTCAAAAAAAGAACACCATATTGCTCGCTCTGTAGCAGAATGCTATTTCTCAACACCAGTCTTTTTTTTCTTTTCTTTTCTTTTCTTTTCTTTTTCCCCATCTCTGAATTGTAAAAGAAGAAAGTAATTACTTCAGATCAGAAACATATATACATGAATAAAAAAAGATTGTGAATATCAGTTTAGAGCATCTAGACACACAAGGTTATTATGAATCAACAGGGTTATAAATATAACCGTATTAATCCAAAAGGAAAAGCCAAAACAAGGATTAACCATAAAAGCATATATGTTCATATGTCAGGTTTGGAGCATACAACTGAATTGAAAAATTAAGAATTACCCAGAGCAGAATAATACCATGTGAATGACGAAATGCTCGTCCAGGCGATCCCTTGAAAGGCATCTCTGGAAGTAGGAAAAAGAAAAAAAATTACTAGCGGGTTTCTGACTTGTAAGATTATTCCATCTTATATATGACAAAACCAATATATTGAATTGTAGCATATAAAACTGACAGTTGGCTAATTCTTCACACAATCTTCTTGCAACTGTAAACTTAATGAATTGAACAGCATGGGACACACAAGAATAGCACATGAGGCTGAATATATACAATGGGGAATCTTGTCACAGGAATAAGCTTGCTTCATCATGACCTCATCGACAAACATAAGAACATTTTTCAAGCACTCAATTTGGTATGTGGAGTTGACTTTTATCTCAAATTAACAAATCCAATTGAGCTCAGTAGGGCTTGAGTTTGAGTTCAAATATACGCATGCCTCTACTAGCATGGTCTTTTTTTCAGTTAAGGGAATATATCATCTCATCCCAGCCCATAAAGTATAGATGTGAGAACCTCAAGCACTAGGGATGCATCCATGAGAGGAAGAGGCAACAGGGTTAAGTTTGGTCTACAAGTGCATCTGCTATCTTCAACTGAAACAACATTTTACATACAGATATAATACCATTTATTGTAGAAATGAACTCTCACTTCTTTGTTGGCACAACTTTAACAATTTGTTAAGAGAGAGAGAAAAAATAAAAAATCACCCCTAGACTGCAGGTCAGCAGAAGCTTACAGCTTTCACAGATGAAAGAACATAATCTCTCCCAGGAGGACTTAACAGACTAGACAGCACTCTTATCTTGTAGAAGTCATCAGCTTCAAGTAGTTTCTGTGAAATGATTCATAAGATATCCCATAAGAGTCACATTGTTATACATAAGATTGTGACAGTAAAATATTGAAGAAAACAAAGGATCAGTGTCATACTTTGAAGCTCTCCTTTTCAGCTTCTGTAAAATCATTCCTTGAGAACCTAAGCTTTGTGAGTGTCTGCAAACGTGACGTATTAAACACAAATTAGCAAGTATGAAGTGAATCTTGAGAGGGGAAAAGAGGAAGGGAAAAAAACAAAGAATTTTCAGGCATGTATACCCTGTTAGACAAATCTTATTAAATTGTAACATTATTAAAAATTATATACTAGTCTTTTGATGCAAGAACAAAATTACATCCAGTACCATATTTGTTCTCAATATTCAATCTTTTGTATGTCACGTTAAAGAGCATACATCATTGATTCATAGCACAGCCATTGGGAACAAGATTTTTAGTTTCATTCATTTTCTTCAGTCTGAATTTGACACAATCCTCATTATGACCTTACAGCCTAAAAAAGTTTCCCAAAATGAACTGAAAATCAAACACAAATAGAGGTCAAATATGAACAAAAGTCCAAGAAAAGAGCAGGTACTAACACACAAGATTTATATCACTTCAGTACTTCAATTGGCATATTCAGTACACAGTTCAGAAAGTCACTACTTCAAAAAAACCCTGGAGAATTTTCTCTATTTCATGTAAATAGCTACAGTTCGTAACTCTCAAAGAAGCACAAATCAGTCCCATGGGTAGAATCACTAACGAATTATATTAGTCCTCAAATGTACAACTGAGAATTTAATAAATAAAAGACTAAACGTTACTAACGAAACCAGTTCAATAGTTAAAAGTAACCATGAATACTATCACTATGGGTCCTTAATGTTCAACTGACACTCAACAAATACAAATACAACTACTCCAATACAATGCGTAGAATCAACCCAACAAATCGTATGAAGAGCAGAGAGTTCAAAAGGTGAAAAAAATCTCAACTTTACAACTAAAGAAAGAAGGTAGAATATGGCACAAACCTGGCCGCCCTGAGGTGAATTTTTCAGGCGAGCAGTAAAGGTCCCGGCAGAAGAGAAATTGGAGTCACCAAAGGCATGTTCAAGAGAGAATTGGACCTTGGAGTCAAAATCCGATCCAGGGCCCGATTCCAAAAAGCCTTTCCTTACAGGTTGAGATGTCCGGCTGGTAGCTGCGACCTCCACATCGAGATGCTTTGGGGCCCCTTCGAGACCAAATTCTTCGTCGTCCACCAGAAGCTCGTCAGATTGGAAAGCACACGATGCCACTAACAGCAAGAAGAGAATTCCTATAGGTAGAATGAAGATAACAGAATTCGGAGATTTAATCGCCATTGGTTAGCCGGACCGTGGCTGTGAGCTTCGCAGTAAACTAAGATCGCTTGAAACTCTGGTTGTCCCGATTCGGAGCGTAAATCTTACTCCCTCCTCCTTTTCTTTTTCCCTGTTTTTTTCCAAATTATAGTCTTATTTTTTTTTATAGATGAATCATAATTATGAATTTAAAAACTAAATTACAATTATTTATACTTTTATATATCTAATACTTCTAATTCTAATAAATAGTATAAATCTAAATTTATCTTTAAAAATAATTATATTTACTGTACTAGTTAACTTTTCTTAATCTACAAAAAAAAGAACATAGATTACCCTTATATAGGAATGAAATAATAAATTGAATTAACTCTCTTTTTTAATTTTTCCAAGAGTAAAAAGATAATCACAATGAACTTAAATTATTTGACTCTCGTGCCCATTTTCTAAGAGGTATTTTCATTCCTTCAATTCTTTTGCATTCATAACCTTAATTTCTTTTCTCTTCTCTTCCTTTTCTCTTTTTGGTTTCTTCACCTTTCTTCCCATTCCCTTCTCCAAAATTTCTTTGTAACAATTTATCTGCTTTAGCTCGTCATCAAAAACCCACATTTGCCTCTTTTTCTCACCCCACCTCAGATTTGAGTTACCCAAATTAATAAAAATTTGTATGTTTTGTCCCTAGCCAAACCCAATCTATCTTAGTCGAAGCCATCATCACAATTTTGTATAGAGTTATAAATCTATTTATGCTTAAATTTCTATTCATGACTGCACTATTATTACTTAAAACTTTATTTTGCAATACAGGTTTTGGAGTTTAAATTCGAGTACCTAGTGAACCATTTAATTTTTTTCCATCCAAAACCTTTATTTATGGGGTCCCTAAGTTTCTGCTCAAGAATGGAAAAAGAGACATCTAGAGAAATCTCTAAGATATAGAAGGATGTGTGAGATTAAGAAGGTAGAAAAATGAGATATAGGGCTTATGAGAAATAGATTAGAGGAAAAAAAATAAAGAATAAAATAAGAGGATTTAAAATAAAGTATAAAAGTTGACTAAAATAACCCTAAAATTAAGATTCCGTGAGAGTTTAATATCCAAAATCAATGGAAAAGTAATTTTAGAGAACTTTTGAGAGTTTATGGACAAAAACCAACTCGAATAAAGTTCAAAGGCAAAAACCAAATTATGAGAAAATTTAAGGGTATTTGAGAAGTTTTACCCTTTTTTCTTTTAGACAAATGGTTCAGTTTTTGCCTTCGTGAAGGTTTGTCTTTGTCCTATCGTTTTTACGTTCCTGAACAACTTGACAGTGTTATTTCCCTAACGTTTAATGTAATGGCCACATTGAAATTGATGGATGAAACATCAATTACCAAAAAAAATCAAGTGGATTTAACACGCCTGGAGCATAGACCAACGTATTGGGTCAACCCATATAGGGCATTGAATGAATAAATATAAAAACAAATGTGTTAACAATAAAGCAATATAATAACATTTGTTTAATCGCCTTGGTTAGAATATATACTGATTATATTATATACAATGAAATTAATTCCCATGTATTCCTGGGAATAGTTACAACACATAAGCCGTCCAAAAATGAGACTACATATGAATTTGACTATTTTGATAAGTTCATGAAGATTGGATGTCATCTTCCCTTAATAATAACCTAATAATCATCCATGATCCTTTTTCTGGGCTGTTTACGATTCTTTCAATGGATCAAAGAGATCATCAGCCTTATCGATATCATCAAAATTGAAGAAATCTGAGCCGGGCAGGATTTGATCCTCAGACTTAATATTCGTAGCAGGACGAATATAATTTCCCAACGCTGGAACCAAGTTATCATTATCGAAGCATGAACTTAGATCCACCATGGCACTGTCCTGATCAAAAATTTGGAAGTTGGATAAACTTTGCCCATCATTGAAGGAACTCTTCTGATCAAACATTTGGGAACTGCCGCAATATGTGGCTGGGGGTGCAGGCCATGCAAATGCATTCGGAGTACTACTGTTTGGATCCATGCTGCTGACAAAATTGTTGTTTTGGCTTTGCGCATGGACACCATCAATTGTTTGTACAGCAAACTGACCATGGTTATTATTGGCAATATTCATCCTGGAAGTTCCCGCAGCATCTTCTTGCCGATCATCAAAATGCTTCTTTTTCTGAGAACTTAAACGATCACTATTATTGGAGAAACCATTCTGATCAAACATCCCAAAACTTTGATCATGTAAGGAACTACCCTTCTCATCCTTAATGGAGGAATTCAATGACCATGGCCATGGAAATGTATGAGAAGTGCATGGAGCAGAGCTGACAAAGCAGTTTTGCTCAACAGCTTCATTTGTTTGAACTGCAGTGGTCTGGCCATGATTATAATTGGCAGAAATTCCCTGAGCATCTTCTTGCTGATCATAATGCTTCCTTTTCCCCGAACTTTGATGATCAATATTATTGGAGGAACCATTCTGATTAAACATCCCAATACTTTGATCATTACTACCCTTCTGATCATTAACGGAGAGCTTAAATGACAATGGCCATGGAAATGCATGGGAAGTACTTGGAGCAGAGCGGACAAAGTAGTTTTGCACAAAGGCTTCATTTGTTTGAACTGCAGTACTCAGGCCATGACTGTAATTGGCATTCATGACGGAATTCCCAATGGCCTGTTGTTGAATGTATGGGTTCTTGTTGCCATACAATTGGTTATTGATGCAGCCGGCCTGCTCATTCGTGGATGAATATGATCTAATAGGAATAACCAAATTGTGGTTTTGGTTTTGCCCAAAAGCTTCATTTGCTGCTGCCTCCACAGCCTGACTGCTGTCATCTGCCATTGATGATTCCGAGGTTTCTTCTTCACCATCATCCTTCTTCCGTGAGCTTAAATATATTTTGCACAGAACACAGCCGTCCAACTGCCACAAAATTGATGCTCAAACAAAAAATGCTAAGATCAATATTTAATCTAGTAATTAACTAGTTAATACTAAAGCATTTTTTTTGAACCAATATCTGACCTAATTTTGATAATCCGATTGAATCGCCAGAGGATAAACCTTTCAGCGCTTTTCCAACAATTGTCTAATAAAGCTTTAAGATTGAAAAATAAATCAAGTAATGCTAGGGTTTTGTGTACCTGCTTGTCCATCTCGCCATTAGCATTCATGTTTGGTGCAGAACCAGTGTGGTCAAGTCGGTACTCGTGCATTTTCCAGAAGGTTCTCTTGCCGTTTTTTGGATTCCCTACATAAAAATCCAATTGCTTCTTGTACCCTATGATTTCACCGGCGCCGTTGATAATGCTTTTCTCGACTCCGGTGGGCTTCCAGTACCCATTCTCAGCGGTACGATTGGGGCGAATGCCATTGGGATACTTCCGTGATCTTGAAGTAAAGACAAACATCTCGTCCTCTTTGAACAATGGAGTCCTTCCGTGATTTGCTGAAGACACAGTAATCACACAAGAACATAAGAAGGCTTAATTTGCATTTTTTTCTTTTTTCAATTTAATCAGTATTTGACTCAATACCCTTTTATTTTTCCATAACAATTAGGTAATATAAGAAAAGACAGATGATCAACAAGTGAGAAGTTAAATTGTTTAGTTTGTAAGTAGTCAAATTAAGGTTAAAAAAATAAAAATTCATGCCCAAAAATATGCATTAATATTCCAATAGTCAAGTACTTTTAATTTTTTTTTTTTAATGATACTCACTAAATTATAAAATAATATTGTTGAAAAAGAATCAAAAACATGAATTTTTTCTTATACATGAGGAAATAAAGCGTTTGATTTAATTTTATGAAATTAAAAAAAGAATGTACTGAGAACAATTTGTTTTTAGCATATGATAATGAGAAAACCATTATACCTTGATAAACTTTGAAGTTCTAAAAAGAAAAAAAAAATCATACATGTACATGCCTAAGTTTAATTTGAAGGAGACTATACATTGGTTTGAATGCATCTCACGATTTTCTTGTATGGATCCAAAATAATAGTAATTATTATGAGTGCATTAGAACCCTAAAATCTAGGCGTATCTAATTTAAATTTAAATCTTTTTTATTCTTTAGATCAATTATTATAGAACTAAAAATTAACTCAATGGCGAAATTGAAATCTAATTTAATTTAATTGATCATTAAGTTCTTGAATAGTTTTTTCTCCTCGGGCGGGAATCAACTTTTTGAAAGAATTATCAACAAGAAGCAGCATATTCTTCTTCCCAGGGATCAAAAAAATTACGAAAGCAAGAAGAATGAATTATGTACCTTTGAGAGTCTCGGGGCTGTGTCTGTTGAGTTCAACTGTAGCAATCACCTGAAAAGGTAGAAGACGGTTCTTAATCTTTGGACGCAGGTAGTCCATGATCAGCTCTTCGTCAGTGGGGCAAAACCGATAACCGGGAGAAAATCCTTTCCGCGGCAGCTGCTGGAGGTTGGCGACGGGCTGCGGCGGTTGCCTCTCCGGTTGATGATCGCTATCCATTCTCCTTGGTAAGAATCCTTTCTCCAGGTTTTGGTTTCTTTCTCGCCGGTGATGAATCAGACAGCAATATTTATTTATAATCTTTTAAATCCTTCTTGTATTACACAATAGGTTCTTTTTCCCGTTCAGCAGAAGGTTTTCTTTATACAAATATATATATAATGTGTAAATATATTTGTGTTTATATCTATATATATAATAATATATATAATATACTCACACAAATGTATTCCTTTTCCTGTATGAATTTGGTTAATTGACTTTTCTCATCTGTTTTCAAAAATTTCTCAAAGACTAAAATCTAATGTGCAGTTGAATATCAGGGTGTAAAGTAAGACACTTAAATAAGAAAATTGAATTTATATATTGAACCATTGTATCTGGCGTACATCCAACTACACAATAAAAATAAAAATATTCTATAAACAAGTACAATTGAATTTATACCATGTTTGATGTTACTCATTTAATCTCACCAAGAACTGTTTTCCTCTACTTCTTGATTGCTGTTTCTTTTGTACAATAACTCCAGGGTAAACATTCTGCTCTTTTTCAATAGCAGGAACATTTCATGAACCATCATCTCGCATTGCTTGTATGGTTAAGACAACCTAGAAAAAGTTGTACCAAGTGTCATCAGAAGTCATATTGTAGCTTACTAGCGTAAAAGAAAAATTCTTCATGGTTAACTTCGTACCTCAGCTTAGGTCCGTAATGAACTTCTGCCCCTTTAGTTAGGGTGGTCTAACGATTGTCGTGTAGGCATAAGGAGCAATGAAGAAAAAGAAAGAATCATGATCATCCCATGCATGTGGCCATTAGTGTTGAAGACAGCTCCTAAAGAAGCGAATTCCCTGCACCAAAGGATGATTTAAGAAAAAAAATCAAATGCTCCTAGAATGGGGATACATAAAATTTATCCCTGGAAAAATGGCTCCTTTACCTGTAATGCGAAACTAATGTCTGATTCATCTACTTTTAGGGATACCCTTCTTAGTTTATCTTCTCGTGATTGTCCCAGTTTAAGAAGCCCCTGCATGTCATTCTCGATTAATTCTATTTGCTTAAGCAATTACTTTTCTGCCTTCCTCTTTGGCACACAATTCTATTAAGCTTGTATTGAATCATATTACCTGATCTTCCAGTACCCTGCACATGCTTGAGAGTTCCACTGCTGCAATTGGTGGGATTAAAGTTGATTTGCAGACCCCAATATAGTATTTATTCAACTGCATAAAAGTAGGTGGAAAAAGGGTCACTTACCAATTCTACAACTTTCTGCTTAATTTGTTTCTAAAATGACATAAATGTTTACCTCGCCTATGGTGGTATACTTCTTTCCTCCGCAGAAAAGTTTCACAACAGAACAAAGAATAATCTGCAATCAGAAATTGATGATATAAGACCAACACTAGCTACCCCCAATGTATAAGGCACTACAACAGCAAATGGAATTCAAGAATTGGAAGTCAATGACCTAACAAACTTGTTTTTAATCCCAACTTTAACCTCAAGACTCTCCCTTAGATAGCTCCATAATAATACTTACAAGGCAAGTGTTAAATAGTTGGGCAACCTAACTTTTCATGAAACTTTCTGTAACCTAAATTGCTCATCAGAGTGCATATAATCACTTTTAGCACAGAAATGAAAATTTATAAATTGACAGAAAAGTAACTTCCTTGAAACGGAAACAACTTGGTAATTCTTATCACAAAAAGTAATGTGTAAAAATAAGCAAGCAACACAACAAAGATGATACGTCATACAAGGAGCAAAAAGAAAAGGACAAAAAAAAAACAACTTTTCAATGGCTGACACTCTTTGAATCAACAAAGGTCACCTCTATTTTAAGATACTCGGATAAAAACAGTCTGCTTAACAATCTGCGGAGTCCTTTCTTTAGAATTGTTTTTGTGAACGCAATCCATTATCAGAGAGACCTCTTTCTGATAAGTGTAATCTTAACCAGGCATGCATGCCCACTCACTTCATCATCTATTTATAGAACATAAGCACTATGCAAACTGCTTAAACTGAAGACTTCCTAATTTTCCTTCCAACTGATAAAATCCAAATTTGGAAATTTAAAAGGAGAGAAATATTCTTATGTCAAAACAGACTTAAAAGCAAAAATGGAAGTCACTATAACAAACTTAAACTTTCTAGAGCAGACAGAAGAAACAGGGTCCTGTTAGCACCTTGACATTAAAATTTCCAAATCTAAGTCAGAAAAAAAAAGGTTCAAGTAACTAAATACTTGCAATAAATAATAAATAAATAAAAAGGAAAGGAAAGAAAAAAGTACCTGTTGATGTTGTGGAAGGGATTGTATAGTATCGACTATTGGGGATTTGTATGCCTTTGATAAAGCAAGGGCCATATGATCAAGTCTAACCTGGACATTTACCAGAATTAACATTAGAAAAAGACAACAAAAAAATGAGGTAGGCATCAAAAGACCATGAGTCAAGTGAAACATAGTTTTTGGTAAGGTCATCCAGATGTAATTTTTTGCGTCACCGTAGATTTATCATTTAAGTAGAATAAGGATGTGAAATTAGAATCAAAGGATGCATCAAGACTCTTAATATAAGCTCCGTTTCAACACTAGATTGAGGCAAAATGAATATGGCTTTGGCATCCAAAGAGATTGTGGAACAAGGAGACAAAAAAGGTCAACAACAAAACTTCGGTCTACTTGCACCAAAAAAACTTTTACGTCTAGGATCAAGGTGCTTATGCTTGATATATAATAAACTCAACATTTGCTAATTAGTAATTTATGATGGCTGTGGTACTTACAATCAAGGCATCTTGCTTTGACAACTTTTTGCAGTGAGTTGATCTCTGGTTATCAGACAACCCAGCATCCACATCCAAAGAAGATCGGTCTAAGTTCTCTGTAGAATCTCTTATCTCAGCTTCTAAAATCTCAATTGCACTTCTGTAACAACAATAATAGACACAACACCAATGAGTTGCAGTCTAAGTTTTAAAAGCAAAAAAGGCCTTGTAGCTTGTATTTTCATCAAGACATTACAGATCAAGAATCTGACCTGATAAGCTATCACAAGGAAAATCCACGTTTTATTCAGGATGAATGCAATTTGAAGCAGAACTTATGCTGCTTCTTGGTACATTGATAGCAATGTGGTCATGCAAATTGGTGACTACCCTTTCAAAATTGTTCATTGGTGCATGTTTCAAATTTTTTCAATTTGTAAGAAATAGATTGATTTACATCTTAAAGGTGGTATATGTTTAATAAGCTTCCACGAGTATACATGAAACTTTTACATAGAATGATGAATGGTTTGAATTAGAGTTATTTCCTGACCCATTGATCAGTGTGTCACAGTTAATAATAATATTAATGACAGCAGAAAAAATCACCTACATTAGAAACTTGCAAAGATGAAATTACCAACCTGCAAATCCACAGAGCCCTGCGCATATCACCAGATGCAGCTGCAACTTTCTGCCAGAATAGGAAAATTTAGACAATATTTTCATGTGATGTGAAAAAAAAAATTAGAAACTTGGTTAATCTGGAAAAACTTTTCAATGAACTTTCAAAGTATGGCAAGCATAGAATAGAATATAGTTGAAAGTGAAGAACAATGAGGCTCGAATTCTTACTCTAGCGCAAAGTTCCAGTGCTTGTGGCTGAAAGATAACATAGGGAAGTGCCTGAACAAATAGGAAAAATGTTACCAAGAAATCAAGCATATTGTTGATATATATATATATATATATGTATCTTTAATGCGTGCAGTATTTGCAACAAGATCCATGCAGAAGCATGAAATCAGGAGACAAAAATTCATAAGTATTAACATAAATTTGAAGCAGTAGATATTGACAGCCTTTGCCTTATTGACATTTAAACAGCAAAAAGAGCTTAGATTGGAAAATATTTATTTTAAAGAGCCTAGTTAGTCAACCTTTTTATTCTGAGTTTATGGATCAGGCTGAATGAAAATTATATTGCCCTCATTAAGGCATTTAGGTCATATAAAGTGCTTTAATCTGATTCTTTGCCTTCTCTTGGTAATGCTATATAACTCAGGAACCAACCCTAAAAGATATACTAGAAGGTGAAAAGGATAAAAAATGAATAAGAAGCTCTATCAAAGGACATAGATAAGCTATCTGTTGTTTAATAGTGAAAGAAAATTCACCATTAATCTCTGTTGAAGGATGATGATTATCTGATCTTTCGAGTACGCTTGAAAAGTTATTACTAGAGGCTTGCCTGTTCAGAAGTGACAAAATTAGAAGAAAAAAAAACTACCAACCGCAAGAATCAATACTTGCATATAATCCCATCATGAGAACAAGATTATAAGAGGTTTTAAATATTTCCTCTCATGTAAATCTAATTCAGTTGGAGGGACTAATGCAAATTTTTCAAAGGACAGATACTAGTGCAAGTACTTACAGTTGAGCGATTGTAGTTTCGGGAGAAACCTATCAGCTAGATCAATTGCATTAGCAATTCCTGTAAAAGTAAAAGCAAATTAGAACACTTTAGAACCTGAAATAAGAAGTGAATAAAAATCAAGGGTTAAGATTATGACCTATTAAAATACATCTGGAGTAAGGGAATGTTGTTAGCATGAAAAGATCATGAAGCACAGCTCGGTCTCTTGTTATTAAATAATCCAACTCATCAGCAATTATTAACCTGTTTAAAATTGGATTTATTGAGGAATACTTGGAATAACAGCAATATAGAACAAGAATAACAAGAAAATTATGACTTATCAGTAGATATTTAATTTCAGTCAATAATGGTTTTATGTTGCAAACTGTTCCGAATATCATTCTTACGTCATTCCTGTCAAGTTCTGCTTCTGAGAATAGCTGGTCTGTAGCTTCTTTAGAGGTGAACTAGAACCAGTAAGTTTCTTCTGTGGTGGACCTTTTCCAAGTATCTGTAGAATATATCAACTTGTTAGCCTATGCAATTTTGCTGGGATCAGAAAAGAGATCGATAAGCCATTTGTGTACCTTGCTAAAGATTTCAGAAGTGTTTGTAAGAGAAGTACAGTTGATAGATATCATCTCCGGTGACTGAAATGTTCCCTAATTTTGTGAGGGACATTTTGTTAGTATAATCCCGGATAGGGGAATCAAATTTTGATAAGTTATGAATGTAGCTTTGCATTTCTATAACTTAGAAAACCCAATCTGGCAACGTGGAGAAGGGGACAGGTTTTAGACTGCCATTTCAATTGCAAAAAAAATGGCATGAAAATATACCATCTGCAATACCTAAAAAGTAATGGATAGATGAAATTTGAAAAACAATAACCAAAATAGTTTTCCAGAAGCAAATTTTCACAAAGATGGATCAGGTGTCATGAGCTTTTTACCTCATTTGCCCAACAAACCAAAGCCTCTTTGACCTTCTCCATGGACAGGGATTTTCCTGTTCCTGGGCATCCACACAGATATAAACTGCCAGCCTTTTGTTCTTCAACACATGTCTTTAAGAATTCCAGAATCCTACTTTGTTCATTGTCACGGCACACAATAACCGAAGGAGGTGTAGATACATGCAATGCCTCCTTCACTAAGCTCAGTTGCTCCATATCTATGTTACAAAAAATAATTAGGATAGTGATGGTTAAATTTTTTTTGTTTGAATCAACCAACAACAAACTTGCAGCACGCATCATTTCATTCCCTTATCAAATCAAATTAAATAAAAAAAAAAGTAAAATTATTCCATCAGTTATATATGGCTCCGAACAAACAACAGCATGCGAAGATCCGGAAAAAAAATATTACAGGGCATAACTGAATTGAAGGTAGGTATTAATTAAATACCAAGTTCAGTAAATTAAACTTGCCTCTAGGATTCCATATCGGTTTATCAACAAAACTGTCCGATAACTTCTTTTTCACTGGTGATTTGGTAGATTTTACTACGGTGTTACTCAAATTCCTTACATTTTCCTGCAAATTAATAAAAAAAATCAGAAATGAAAAATCAAAATTAAAAAAAAAAAAAAAAAACAGAGAGATTGATGCTCTTAAAGTTACTTTTTGGGGAGTATTGGTCTTTGGACTGTCATTGACGCATCGACGTGGCGATTTCCACTTCGCCGGTGAACAATCCATGGGCGACAGGATTGAAGAGTCCGGACTAACTTTGCTGACCGAAGAGGATCTCAACTTGCGTTTCGGATGAGTTGAACCTCCGGTCTCCAAGTTGACAGGAACCTTGCCATATAACTTGTCGGCGGCTGAAACCCGAGGTGAACGACGGTTGGCAATGGTCGGCATTTTCTAGGAATCAGTCTGGAAACAGATGTTTTCACCAAAAAAAATCTGGATTATGTATATGAATCAGAATTGAGGGTGGCTGTCTGATTTGAGATTTGAGAGTATACATAGAGAATCTGTTTAAGCGGGAAAAGAGTTGCCGCGAAGACTGTGTTTCGCGCCAGTGCACTTTTGGAGGGTAAGCTTCATTTTGACGTTAAGTTTTAAATTAGAAAACAACAAAGGTGATATGCACCACCAACCTCTTGCATGTGTAATTATAATTTTATTTTTTAAAATAAATAAAAAAAGATATTAAGGGTCTTGGATATAACATCTATTTGGATGTCATCGTCTAATTCCATAAAATTCCGTAAAACAAATCTTTAAATTGAAACTCATTTTTCACTAAAAAAATAATTTTTTTTTGAATCAAATTAAAAATCCATCTAAAATAAAATGAATCAATTTTTTTTATTTTTGAACGAAAAATGAACTCCAATTAATACTTATATTTTACGTGCTGATAGAGAATGGATATGGATAATTGGGTAACCAAACTCACCCTAAATTAAGAATAAGAATAAAAAATATATAATGAATATGATTATAAATTATAAAATAAATTTTTTTAAAAAAACCTGAAAGATTTATATTTTAAGTCATTTTCTTTTTTGGTCCTTAAGATATTCTTTATTAGCCCAAGTAAAAAATTTTATCATTTAATTTCTATTAAATTTTTAAATGTCTCGATTTAATCATTTTATTTATAAAAATTATCAATTTGATTATTAAACTTACATTTTTTTTAATTTAGCTATTAAAATTCTAAATGAGTCAATTTAATTATTTTTATTTTATATGAATTATCAATTTGATCATCACATGACAATCTAATGGTCAATTTGAAAAAAAAAAACAAATTCAATGACCAAATTGAAAAACAGGTATAAGTTCAATAGTCAAATTGATAATTATCATAAGTAAAATAGTTAATTTGACACATTTAAAAGTTTACTGGTTAAATTTAAAAAAAAAATACAAGTTTAATGGTCAAATTAATACTTGTGCCATTTTTATTTCTAACTTCGCATTTCCTGATTCTTACCCAAATCAAACCGGGAATGTTTTTTTAAATGGCTTAATAAATTTAAGTTTTCATAAGCCTTCTTATCTAAAATTAAATATTTATTCTTAATTTAAAGGTTAAAGGTTCTCCATTCTTAATTTTAAGGAATTAAAAGTTTACTAACTATTTAATTTGAGAGATTAACACTCCACTAACCAATTATTCTACCATTAACTTCATTTGATACAATAAAAAATAAATTTAGAAAAAAATCTATAATTTTTAAATAAAAATAAAATGAGACATTTAATTTTAACGAAAAAAAAAAAAAATCTTAAAATTTAAATCACATTTAATTATAAATACCTTAAAATGAAAATACAAATGATTTTGAGGGGAAGTTAATTCGTGATTTTTTATTTTTATTCCTCTTCTATTTGTGTTAATATATAGGGAGCGGATATTTAAACCCCCAAAATTGTTAAGTATACCCCCTTAGTTAAATACACCTATAAAAAAGCTAAATATACCCTTCTAAATTACTAAAATATCCATTCTCTCTTTCTTTTTTCTTCTTCCCTTTTCTTCTTCCTTCTTTCCCACCGCCGGCGCTGTGCCCAATTGCCGTCGTCGTTACTGTTGTACCGGACAACCTCTTTCTCTCTTCTTCTTCCCTCCTTTCTTTCTTCTTCCAGTGCAGCCAACGCAGCCTCCTCTTTCTCTCTTATCTTTTTCTTCCAACGCCTCTGCTCTTTTTCCTTCCTTCTCTCTTTCTTCTTCTTCCAGGGCAGCCCTTTCTTTCTCCCTTTTCTTTTTCTTCCTACGCCTCTGTTTTTTTTCCTTCCCTCTCTCTTTCTTCTTCCTCCAGCGCAGCCCTCTCTTTCTCTCTTTTCTTCCCCCCACTTTCTCTCTTTTCTTCTTCCCTCCTTCTCTCTTTCTTCTTCCAGCACAGCAGTACTCTGTCGCTGTCGTCGCTTGATTGCTGCTGCCACCGCCGCCGCCGTCGCCGCTGCCGCCAACAGTAATAGTTTTAAGGGGTCATTTGGTCTTCTTCATTTAATTTATTTTAATTATTTTAATTTTTTGAATGTACTTAACACATTTAGATTGGCATATATCCACTCCCTAATATATATTATGAATGTTTGCTCCTCCCTAATTATAGCCGCGTGGATGACTAACAAGCCCATTGTACTTCGGCCCGCGATGACTGAAAAAAAAAAAAAAAACTTACTTTTCAACCCACACACAATGGAGGCCAATCAAAATATTAGTGGCACTTGTACCATTCCTCCGGACAACATAAAAGAACCCTCTACCTTCTATATATTACCCGTTTGACCTTATTTCAAAGATTTTTTTTATTTATTTTAAGTTAAAAGTTAAGATAAATAATATTTATGAAAATTATTAAAATTCAAAATATTTTTTTTTATTTTACAAATGAGAAAGCTTTTTTTGAAAAACTACATTATGCATATGTTAAACCAAAAACACGAGGTTCAATTTTTTTTCTTCAAAACTACCTTAAATTTTATGTTTATTAAGAACATTAACATTAGACTTTTATGTGTATATGTATGTTATATATAATTTGGATTATTATTTATAAAACTATGTTTTCTTTTTTTCCTTGTTAATTATAATATTTGATTCATTGTCAGAAATTGGATTTTATCTATGATCTAAAAAAATTATAATATATATACACAAAAATTGTTATAAATGATAATTGGATAATTAAAAAAAAATTTATAATTACTTAAATTGTTTTGAATATATTAATCACCGTGCATGTAATATATATTCATTAATATAAAAAAACCATTTTGATTCACAAAAGTCAAATGCCCTTTGTGTTAATTTTAACAAAAAATAATAGTTTATGTAACTTGTAATGTTAAACAGCTTCCATGAAAAAAAAACTTTTAAAATAAATTAACCAAACAATTTTCAACTTTTTATTATAAGCTTCTTTTTAAAGAAAAGTCATATTTTAACTTTTAATAACTAAAAAAATTTAAGTCAAACGGGTTCATAGTATATTTCTGATGAAGGTATCATTTTTCTCCACAAATAAAAACAACACGACCGTTTTAAAACTTTATAATGCAATTTGAAACTTATCATCATCCTAATTACATTATAAGTTAATTGTTCTAATGGAACACGAAAGGAAAGAAGAAAAAAAACTAGATATATCCTTAAATGGGGGACGCAAGGGAAACATAACCCCACTAGCAAATGTGCTAAATAACGCATTATATCCTTTTTCATGGACCAATGAATCATAAATTTCACCCCATAGCTAATTAGCTCTACATCCATTGGAATGTGATCGTCTTTTAGTTGATTAAAATACAAACATTTGTATACCTCTAATTCACATCTTGGGATGCCTTTATCAAGCTTTCGTCATAATTGAAACTCTTAGTATCGAAAACTACTCATGTCATTCTTTTTTTCTAATGATCGTACATATCTCACTTATTTTTAAGGGATGGATTCATCTACAATCTTAAAACAATACCGCACCTTATGATATATACACTTGATATTATGTGGCCCAACATTATGATCAACATTGTCCATATATGCATTAAACAGATAGTCCACTTCTCCATCTTAATAAAAAAAAAACAAAAAGAAAAAAATTGGTTACATTACCATATTATACAAATACCAAAACAAATAGTTAGAGGCACATGAAAATAAGATCCCCAAACTTACAAAAAGATCAAACCTTTAGTTTTCCTTTACTCGCATAGGAAAAATATGAAGAACACTGATAAAAATTTGATTTTTTTAAGAAGTCGATTGATAGAAAAAAATAATAAGTAAAGGATGATCGACAAAACACGATAAGTTTTAAAATACCAAATGAAGGTTCATGAAATCCACTTACCCCAACTAACCGTCTAACATGCATGCGGATCACACGTTTCTAGGAACTCCATTTTGCAAAATCTCTAAAAAACTGCTATGACAATTGCTAATCATTTGTGAACAATACCAAAATTAAACTCTTTAGTGACTAATGGTGAAAACTTACACACACCAAAAGTTAACAAAATCAATCATCACATATTACATATAGCCATAAGATCACCTAAACAATATCAAACACATTAAGCCAAAAACCCTGGTTTTGACTAAATAGGCATAATTTTTATTTCAAGATGGGAAGGGTACATGATTTATGCATACACAAAATACTTTCTATTTTAATGTATACACAGTTTCCTTTTATATTAGGACAAGAGGCACATGATTTGTAGATATACATCAACAATTATTTTACGTGAAATAAAACACAAATCACACATTAAAGATAAAATAAAATAATCTCCTTTTTTAACTATTATAAAAAAAAAAGATTCTTTAAAAGTTATATGTTTTTTTTTTCTCTCGACATTTAAAGCATTTGAGTTGATTTTGACTCTTATATTATACTTTGACTTTACCGATTTTAGTGGACAATAGGGAATTACCCACTCCTTCTAGATTTATTTTGCTTTAGGTCCCAAGAGCCCTTTCCACGTATCGGTATAGCCGATTCCTCCACCATTGGCACCATTAGGTGTGGCATTAACATATTTCTATTATATAATATATTTTACTTCATTCTTTTAAATAATTTGTTAAAATATTCTTATGTTAAAAAAAAAAAAAAAACTTTATACATCAAGTTGTTATTTGAAAATACATGATAAGACATTTTAAAAAGATGTTAATTTTATTTGCAATTATTTAAATAAAATAAAATATATTATAAAGAGCTAGTTTGTTAAAAATTTGAATACTTTGTTTTTCTTTATCTATTTATGTTCAATAATTACTGTCATAAAATAAACAAAATTTTAATTTAAAAAGTCATAAACAACCTCATTTATTTAATTTCATTAAATGGTTATAACTTATTTAACCATTAAAATCTATAGTCATCCAGACATAAAAAAAGGAAGGAAGTATTGATTTTAGGTAAAAGCAATCATATTAAAAAGATATAAATTCATTACTTGATCCTATTTAGTTAAAATTTTGAAATTTTAATATTTCACTTTTTTGTTATATAAAAATATATTTATTTAATTCAGAAGTAAATGTTATTATCTGCATATTTTGTTATAGAGAATTGAATGTCTTATTTTTTAAAATAAATAAATAAATATATTCTTTCTAACAACACTTTTAATATAAGAATCTATATTTATTTGCAAAAAATAACCATAACTAATTAAACTAATAGCAAGAATAACTTAATAAATGTATGAAAGATAAATAGTCACACTCATCAATTAAAAGATCAAAGTTAGTACTTTTTTCCATCATAATTATATTTAATTTTGTTAATAGGAAGATAATATTTTCCCCCAAATGCCTTTTACTTTATAAAAGCATTCAAAGAGAAAAAAGTATTTTACGAAAAAGAAGGAACCATTAAGGTAAAATTGAAAAGAATATATAAAAAATGTATAGACAAAACCTATAATTGTGAATAAGAAAAGCGAATAAATAATACTACCATCATTAATTATCTCTTCATATCTATTACTTTCAATTATAATAAATTAAATATAGGGTATAAAAGTAAAATTTTCCTTAAAATTAATTATATTAATTACACTAACTAACTTTTTTTTAAAATCTATAAAAAAGTAAAGTGGACTATGTTTATAGGACGGATGTAATATATAATTAGGTACCATATATTTTTTCATCTTTAAAAAACAATCAAACTGCTAGCATAAATTTCAAATTAGTTTCTAAAGGGAGAAAAAAAAGTATCTTTAGTATCCCATTTCCAATTCGAATAGAATCTTCCGGAGACTCGAACCAATCCTCGACACCCTAATCGAACGAAAACCCTAACGTGCTGATACGCTCATTAGCTTTGCCGTGGCGACTTCGAAAAATCGGGGAGGAATTAAACCCTTCATCAAAGACGAAGGGAGAATAGAGTTTGAGATTCAGGGACCTTGCAGAAGTCTTGTTCGGCAATGGATGCCATAAGGAAGCAACTGGACGTGTTAATGGGGGCCAATCGGAATGGCGACGTTAGGGAAGTGGATCGGAAGTACTACGATCGCGATGTCTGTCGTCTCTTCCTCTCGGGCCTCTGCCCTCACGAACTCTTTCAACTCACCGTGCGTAGCTTTTATCTCAGCTCCGTTCTGTGTTCTTTTTTTTTTTTTTTTCTGACTGTATTTTGAAATATATTTTATTTTTGATAGAAGGCAAAATTTTGTATCATCTCTTATATGATTTTGTTATCTGAGAAGATAAAAAACATTTAAAAGCTGGTTTGTAGATTGTTTGTTACAGTTTTCAAGAGGTTACATTGGAGTTCCATAATTTTATTCGAATTTCCTTGGAACATAGTCTTTTAGGAATATATATAATCTCTTTGTAGATATTACCTACGATTCTAGTACATTCGATATGAAACCTGTTCTAAATTTTGATGGATTTGCGAAGTTTTAAAAGAAGTGATAAACTTTCTTCCTTATCAAGGGAATTGGGAAAAAATGTTACAGTCAAGAGCTAGTTGATTTTGCCAACTGGATACTAAATTAAGTGTTAAAGTAATGATTTCTTTCTTTGAAAATGTCTCTTTTCATACTCGGGTTCCATGGAAGAAGGGGAATAGTTGTTTTAACATTTTTGTTTGATAATGCGTTTTATTGTTGCTGCAGAAAATGGACATGGGGCCTTGCCCAAAGGTGCACTCGTTGCAGCTCAGAAAAGAGTATCCTTTTACCATATGTGCCATGTTCTTGGTAGTATGCTTTCACTTAGAAATAGAACTGTTACGTTGCAAATTGTTATAACAATGCAAAAGTATTTGTATAATCTAAGAAGCTGTTGTTAGGGAAGGGTATTACTGGATGGGCGATTTTTTTAGTTTTAGTATGACAAATTTTTTTTTTTTGTGCTGGAACAGGTTTTACTTTTTTTTATGAGAGTGCTCAATCTTTAATTACATGGGAATTAGGATATTTTAGAACATTTTATTTCTTTCCCCTAGTTGCTCTTAACTCCTCTTAGATATGAGGAATCAAAGGCAAAAGGTGTTGACAACTACGATAGGGACTTGGAGGATGTCATCGACAGGCTAATCATTGAATGTGATCGGAAAATTGCCAGAGCTCTTAAAAGGCTAGATGACGATGATGCTAAAGCAGCAATTGCTATCTCTGTATCTGAAGTTACCCAGGTAAATGAAGATCTTTTAGGTTCCTTGTTTCTGATTCAATTCCCTGGCCCCGAGTAAATTGTTCTTCTCATAAAATGTCTTACAGACGCCAGAGATCCAAGAGATGTCGAAAGAAATAAAAGAGAAGCTGAAAGAAGCGGATTTTTATGGTATACTCCTAACTCACTAACTCAAATGCAAATTTTTCTTCAGATTTTGTTTATGTTCTCCTATCAGTAATGATACATTGTTACAAATAGAACTGTTAAAATGTTCCTTCTTTGAATAATAGGGTTTTTGAACACAATATGTCTATCTGTGTATTGTTTTGTGTTGACTGTTGATTTTTATTACTCATTGTTTAATGTTTGCGTTATCGGAACTGATACTCTGAATGCATAAAACTCTTATAGATCTCGAAGGCAAGACGGATATGAAGATCCGAGCTCTTGAGGCGGTGGAAGAGCTCCGTACTAAGAGAGCTGACAAGCAGGTGAGAGAAGCAGATCCTCAGTACTCTCTTAAAGTTTTCCTCAAGCAATTAGAGATGCTATTGAAATGCAAGAAAGTGCATGCTTTTGTTTCGTACATATATTTACTGAAACTTCTAATTCAACTAAATTGTTGCATCTTCTCAAGTGCAGTCTATGCTTCTCTTGGATGCATTCAACAAAGACCGGGCTTCACTACCTCAGCCCCTAACAAACACTCCACAATTGGCACCCTTACCTGCAACTGCACCCGATCCTCGTGTTCAGGAAATGATTAATGAGAAACTAAAGAAGGCCGAGGATCTTGGTAGGTTATAATTACAGTTGTTCAAGACAAACATGTTTAGGCTTTGTTGTGTTATGTATGTAGAGGTCACTGCTACTTCTTTCTTAAATGTTTCTCATCCCAGGATATTAATAGCCAATTATTGTAATTGCGCTTCGTAGAGAACCTGTTGCACATTTTCTCTCTTTCACCTGTTATTCTTGTCAGGGAATAGAGTAAGGGCTATACTGGTTTTTCCTCAATGCCCCAGATGGATGTCTGACCTATATTGTTTCCAATCAGCATGCTCAAGTTCTTTTAGTTTACTTTGACATCCTAGATTCAGATAATTAAGTATAATTTAATTTATTTTAATTCCTCTTTCTGTTGCATAATGAAGTATCTTGTCATCCTGCTGCTTTATGGTTGTAGACTCCAATTCCTTGACGGTAATCAGAAACATCTCTAGAATGTTGTTTGCTGCATTCAATGGTTAAATTGGGTTATCCCTCTGTTTGTTGTTATCCGCATGTTAACATGATGTATTCTCTTAACTTTTGTAAACAGCATGTGTGTGTGTGTTTAAAAACAAATAACAATTTCATATTTTTACTCTCCCTTGAAGTAAAGGAATTGCTTCATCAAAAAGAAAAAAAATTGATGGACTGGCCTAAGGCTCTTCAAATAATTTATTGATGTTAATAACCTTGTTCAGGTGAGCAAGGAATGGTTGATGAGGCGCAGAAGTTATTGGAAGAGGCAGAGGCACTTAAGAAGGTTTTCCTTCTCCCTTCTCTGTTGATTATAAATACACCAACTGTTTTCTTCTGAATTGGTCGTGCTTACCTTATCTATTTTTACTAGCTACCTGCTCGTCAGGAATCTTCTCTGGATTCCTCTTCTAAGTACACAGCTGCTGATGTCCGCATTGTAAGTCCCTTTTCTGTAATCTTCTAATTTTTTCTTTTTATTTTACTTTTGTGATGTCTGTCCAAGTGTTACCAAATATCAATTTCTCAAAAGGTACAAGGAAAGAAGCAGATTAAGATGGTAACTATGACCGTTTGAATATTTTTTCTTGAACAAATCCTAAGAGAAGCAACCAAATTTGTTAAACCGGATATGCTCTTAAAGATGTATTCAACCTTTGAGCAATTCTTATTTTGAGAGTCCTCTTTGAAATTTTCACACTGCAGGAGCAGAGCTTTAAAATGAATAATTCCTAAACTATGTAACCAAAACTATTTTTCTAGGTTTAGAAAGAACTGAAGGGTATTATCTACTTCACCATTTTTTTTTTTTTTTTGCTGGGGGTTGGGGGTTAACTTGAGCATTTTCACTAAAAGTTACACCTTATCTGAAATTAACTTAAGAAGTTCAGAATGTTATGTTTTGTGATTGTTTATGGAAAGCACTTTGTTTGTACTTAATTCACGTGGTTTCTGATGCATGCCTTTAGTATTTAATTTCAATTGGAAGATAATTTTATCTTCAGTTTTCTAATGTGGTGATTCATTTCTTTTTAACAGACTGATCAGAAGCTTCGTGTTTGTGACATTTGTGGAGCATTTTTGAGTGTTTATGACAGGTGAATATCTTTTCCAATTGCTTCTATTCTGTCTCTTAGATTTTAAGGATGTCAAAGAACTAGTTTTTAAGAGATTGGAGCACTTCAGCTTTTGACCTGTAAATTATACCTCCTTGTTACCAGCAGGCTTTTGGGCCCAGTTTTACGAGGATAAACTTTTGCAGCTAAAGAATGTGCGTTATTTTTCTGTTTATGCTTGTTGATCATGCTATATTAGCTAGAAAACACTGGGACAACATTGCTTTGTTCTATTAAACTTTTTGAATGTAAAGAAATAACAGTAGTAATTTTTTTTTTTTTTGATTTCAGTGATCGCCGTTTAGCAGATCATTTTGGAGGAAAGCTTCACTTAGGTTACATGCAAATACGTGAAAAGTTAGCAGAGCTTCAGGTAAGACAAGAATGCCGATTTTGTTTCTCTATTTCCTAGATTTTCAATGTTTTTTTAATGCTGCTTACTTACCTATTTTAATTTTGTGGGAACCTTTTGAATTCTGTCACTTAATATTTTTTGAGAAAATCTGAGCTGCTTTTTACATATTTCATGAAGCATTGCAATGATCTTTTGATGACATTTTATGCTTCTGTTGTACTTTGTATATACCTGAGTGGGTACTCTGAATATTGTGATTCAGGTGCTGCTATAATGTTTCACTTTCTTCTATAGAGATTCTCAGTTTTTGTGCCATCTGTGAGTTTTTCTATCCTCGGTGAAAGAGTCAAATGTTGCACATTCAAATTCTTCATGCTAGTTATTTTATTTTAATTTTTTTCCTTGATATTAATTCAAATTTGGAGCTCTTCCAACAGTTAAGGTATGGTTATTATACACCTATTCCTCATTTTATCTGAAATTTTGGAATTGGTTCTGTAAAGTGAATGACCTACTATTTATTTGAAAGGATACCAGCAACTTGAAATTGGTTTGTATAAGAAAATATGGCTGAAGCTTATTGGTATGGTGGATATTTAGCCAGACCTGGGTTAGTATAGCCTTCATTACTGTGCGTCTGGAGGCATTTTATCTATAATGAGCAGGAAGTTCAGGTACAAATTTTCGGAGGCTTCAGATGAGTTGAGTCATATCTACAACAAAATAGAGTTTTTGACTTGGTTTATATTTGAAAATGAACTTCATTGCATGCTGTGCATGATTGCTGTCATCTTCTCTTGTGCATTTATCATTCTTGTATATTGGTTGTAGATGCAGTTACCTTCTGGTCATGGAACTATGCAATGACTTGAAACAGTAACTCAGACCTATTTCAAACATTTCCATATGAATTTTCAGAAAATGAAAAAAATTATGTTTTTCTCTTTCTAGAGCACTTATGGAAAATATTTGTTGTCTTTGTGCACCTCTGTATGGTTCCTCATAACAGTGAAAACTGAAAATTTTGGCTGTCAATCTTTTCTTGCATTAATTTTCCCCCCTTGAATATAGCAAGGCTGTATTTAGATTGAACATTTTTTGGGAAAATAATTTTGCTCTTTATTTTGTGGATGATAATTGATCATTGTATTTGGATAAGAATGTTTTATTCTACGTTTAAGGTGTAATTTTTATTGAGTGCCACATCTATGATATTGTTATAAAATAATTACAATGTAGTTGCTATATTGAATAGTTTAGATTATGAAAATTAATGCATGTCTTTGACCTTGATTTAAATTATTAAAGAGAAATTGGATGTCGTAGGACCTGACTTTTGGTCAGTTTTGCACTTTGGTCCTTAACCTTTTTTGTTTGGCTATGTTGATCCTCAAACAAATTTGCTTGGTCCTACTAACTGCATTCTTAAAAAAAAAAAATCAAATCAACGATCGCTTGATCAAATTAACTGGGGCAAATTCGATACTACATCATTCAAATGGTCAAAAAGGATATTAATTGAGATATTCCTGAGCTAAATTCAGGTTTCTATCTTAACTAAATTCCATTTCTTACTGAATGAGCAACCAACATTAGTTCAGAAAGATTTTAGGTAAAATTCATTTCTAATCATTTGAATAGTGTAATACTGAATTTGCTCAATTAATTTATTCAGACAGTTGTTAACTGAATGATTTTTTTTCAAGAACATCATTAGAAGTATCAAGTTGTCCAATCATCGGTCCGGTACTAGTTGTAGCCTTTGCGCTGGGGAAGATGCCTAATATTTATAACGCTCTTGTAGTTAAAGGTCGAGATAAGCTTGGTCAACCAATTAATGTGACTTGTGAGGTACAACAATTATTAGTTAATAATGGGTACCTCGATTTATTGTTTGTACCTGTTATTATTATTTATAAATAAAGATATCTTATAATAATTATGATTAAATCATAATTTATTTGAGAATCAAGATGGCCAAAAAAAAAAAAGTTGAGGACCAAAGTGCAAAATTGACCAAATGTTAGGTCCTAAAACATCCAATTACTAAATTATATTTGCTATTAATCAATGCAGGTTGTGGGATGTAAATAAATAGTCAGTTGGATTTAAATATCTTAAATTATAGAGGTTAATTAAATTTGAACTAGAAATATGTTTATTTTGGAAAATTGTACATTTTAATTTCTGGCATTCCAAAATAGGAAGGACACTCCATTTCGAATACAAGGAATATTAAAAATGTATATCTAATGTGGGTATGTGGGACTAGTAAATGATGTAGTAGAAAACTTAAAAACTATTTGATCAATTGTTTTGGTGGGAAAATTGTTTCGAAATACTTAGAAAATTGATTTCTTTTCCATATCCATAATGTATCCAACTATAGAAAGTGTTTTTATTGTCGTTCTAATTGTTTTTGTATCCAAAATGGTTTTATAATAGCCTGTGTAAGGTTTTTGAACAATCCATGTCAGAACAGGCAAACATCTTGAGAAAACAACCTTGTTTGGAAGGCATGCTTCATTGCCTTTTCCTAAGTTTTACCCATATGTGTCTGCCTTCTGTGTGCATCGTTTATTACTAGTAATTAGCATTTGTATTCCTTTTAGAAGTTTGTATATTTCACTTGATGGTTCTATCACTCTTTGCTTTTCTGTTGTTCATCTGGAAGGGGAGCAGGGCGGGTGATTATGTTAGGTTTTATTATCTCGCACTATAAAGTTGAATTTGGTGTTTCAATCAAAGTTTCTTGGTGGTGGCTTTTCAGGAAGAGCGAAACAAGAAGCGGAAAGCATATGAAGAAGAGCGAAGGTTGGTCTTTTAATTTATTTTGGGATGGCCCAACGATTATTCTTTTCTTCCCCGACTAAAGAAAAGGGAAAAAGTAACATTGTGAAATGTAAAATTGCTTTAACCTTTCAGATCAAAGGAGCGAAAAAGTCGGGACCGTGAGTCAAGTAGAGACAGGGATCGTGGTGGTAGTCGTGAACGCTCAAAGGATCATGACCGTAGAAGCAAGGATCGTGATCGATACCATGACCGTGATCGTAGCTATGATCGTGAGCGAGATAGGGATAGAGATCATTCACGTGGCTATGATTCAAGGAGTCGTCGGAGGTCGAGGTCACGGTCACGAGAACGTTCTCGGGATTATGATCGCCACAGGTTGTTCCTTTAAAATCCTTTTACTTTATTGGGATATAGTACTCTTTTAGGATAAATAATAAGTGTGTTCTTAAGCCCGTTTCACTTTTTATTTGGCTCCTGTGAATCTTCGGTCAGTGTAATATTCAGGTGAACAGCTGCAGAAATTTGTTCCAATGTTCAATTCCTAGAGATGATGGGGTTGTACCACTGAACTTGAACACTTGGAAAATGCTTCTGACTCACTCTCTCTCACACACAATGATTATAGAAAAAACAATGTGCCCTAAGCAAGCAAAGTCAAGGCTAGTTTAGTATATAGGTGCTCCTTTTTCTAGTTCGTGTGTACACATGCTTCATAATCTGTGCCTCAGCAGCTAATTAATTTAGAATTGCATTTTGTGCAAGTACTTGTATTCCCTGGTGAAAAATAGTCTTATATAATTTTAAATCTTAAGTTGCTCATCACTCATGAAAGCTATTGAGTAGAGAAAAAAAAAAATACAGGGTAAAGAATCACATGCTTGCCATTAATCCAACAACTTTTCTGTGGTTGTTTGCCGTCGGATGATCTGCGTATTGTATTTGTGCTAAACAGAATCTGGTAAAATTGTCTCTGATTAATCGAAGTTTTGATTTCTTCTGATTAATCTCTTCTTTTGCAGGCGCTCTGATCGTCACTAGCTGAGCATTGATTCGATGTTAAAAGGGGAGAAGTAAAGAAAATATTCTTGCTTCGATAATGCTTGAAGGTTTGGTAGGGAACTTGAACTTTGAAGGTGGTTCTACATCTTATTATTTTTTTTTCTTTTTTGGTGGAACTGGGATATTGTTCCTAAATTTGCTTGGGTTGTAGGATAAACTGACTGCTGTGGTTTGTCTTGGTTGAACTAACTCAAATGCTACTTGTTTTATAAGTAGTACCAGATTTGATATAATCTGTATGTGGTTCATTTATTAATGTTGCAAATCATGTTATTTCTTTGGTAAATTCAGTTTAGCTTGTGGAAATTAAGTCCTTTCATGTGTTAGCAACGTTTGGTTAAGTCTGTTTTGACTCTTAACCGAAGAAGACTTCGACGTCTTGGGAAAAACCAAGAGTTGAAACTAATGTTCAGCCCAGCTGGAGTCACTCTTAGTTTTAATCAATTTAAGCTGCATTTATTAAGTCAAAAATAGTGAGGAAAAATGAAGCATCATGGTAAAACAATTAAAGGAAATTAATTTAAGACAGATGAATTTCCTTTTTAAGTGGTAGGAATTAACTGGAATGGGTGTGAAAATATATATATATATTTATATTTCATATGATAAATTCTCTTTAAGAAGTATGCAAGAATGACAAAGAAACAGAGGATGACTCTGAGGGAGTCCCATTCTTATAGTTTTCTTGGTGTTAATAGTGAATATATAATGCATGGGAGCAAGAAAAAAAATATTCTATAAAATAAAGAAAGAAAAAACAAATTAAAAAGAGAGAGAGGAAGAAAGAAATGATAGCAAATAACACCAACGAACAAAAATAAAAAATGCAGCATATTTTTAGCTTAATTGATAAATTCAGGTAACATTTTGACTTTAAAATTTTTTTTTCTTTTTTTTTTTCCATTTTTTAATAAAAAAAACCTTAATAAACCCTTATTTAGTGAAGCCATGTTTTTAAAAATCAAATAAAAAAAAGTTTTACTAAATATAATATTTCTAATAATTAAATAAAGAATCCTTTATTGAGAGATTAATATTTGATTTCATAAAATTATAGAGAGATTTTAATTGAAGAATTTCAAAAGTCATTTAAGTTAGTTTTTCCAAATCACGTCAAAACTCATTTGGAGTATTATGGTAAGTTTAGGTGACAGTTTTTTCATAAGATGTCTCTACTTTTATATATTATCATAGATGAGTACTATTTTATTATTAGAAAATGCTACTAATGAAGGTGAAAGTAATCACAATCATTATTATTAAAATTAAAATAAGAATAATATTAATAAATTCTAGAAACTATATCACTCCTGCACATCTGTGTGATCTTTGCAACTATAAATACAAGACTCCATTAAGCTCCCAGCAAATTTGCTAATTCAGTATAGTTTCAATTTCCAATGGCGCCGAGGGAAGAATCTGAGATGGTTTGGTAACATTTGATTTCCAATTCATATTTTATCTTTTCTTACTTCTGCTTTTTGTGTTAAGTTAATTTGTCGTCCCTTCTGGTGATATGATTAAACTGCTGCAGTTCAGTATATTGATTTCCAATTCACGTTTCATCATTCATTTCTTCTACTTAATTTTTGTGTTAATCTGTGGTGAGTTGAACAAATTACTACATTCAGTATATTGATTTCCAATTCACGTTTTGTTTTTCATTTCTTCTACTAATTTTTGTGTTAACTTTTGGTGAGTTGAACAAATTGCTGCAATCCGGTAGATTGATTTCCGATTCACATTTCATTTTTCATTTCTTCTACTTATTTTTGTGTTCCAAGTTAATTCATACTTCCTTCTAGTGCGTTGAACCACTTTTTGAGGAGTTATTTGATGGAACTCCGTCTCCGGCAAGCTGTAGAATCCTTTGGCAAACGCAGAGGAGAGGATGGACTTGATTTCCTTCAATTTGATTCTGTTAGGAACTGGATTGGATTCTATAAATTTTACGGCGCTTGTACTTTGATTGAGTTGTATGCAATCTGCCGTTTATTAACTTCTCGCCACTGGAGTATAATTGTCTGAATGCACTGGTTAGCAACTATCTGGCAGAGTTGGGGCTTAGAGCAGCCTCTGCGTCGTTTGCATCGAGAGCTTTGGATAATTTGTTAAAGGATTACACTCAGTTCGATGGCATTCGGATGTGGATTATTCTTTTCACCGCCTTCCATATATTACACCCGTTCACACTTGGGTATAAATGAGAAGAGAATATTCGGGAACGGTTTTGACTCGGTTCGGTTAAAGCTCAAATTCAACTTGTTTTAGACTTGATGAGCTCAATTCATGCTCGACTCTTCTATTAAAGGAGCGAGCCAAGCCAAGCCAGTATATATTAGTTTATTTAAGCTTATGAGCTCAAAAGAGTTTTTAATATATATAATAATAATTTATTTATATATTACATAATATAATTTTTTAAAAAATATATATATTTTTTTCAAACTTAAAAGAGCTTAAAAGATCCAAATCCAATCCTTTCTAATATGTTTCGAACTGAATTCGAACTTATCATTCTAAACTCTTGAGGGCTTGAGCCCGAATTTTAAAAAAATCTAAACGAGTTGAGCTGAGCCAAGCTTATTCGTGCTTAGCTCCGCTCATTTACAACCCTATCTGCTGTATTCCACTTAACCTGCATTTACTGTTTGGGTAAGATCAACTATCCACCAATTGCTTTGTTTGCTATTTACTGTTTGCCAGACGGTTTAACATGCATACCTGTACCATTGCCAAATGAAAACCTGGAGAATATTCCACAGCCGTCCCATTTAATGCCCATGACTACGATTTAAATTTATGTCCTAATTTTTTACTTTGATTAATTAATGTCCGTAGTAACTAGTAACCCACTACCACCAATTCCCCACCCCCCCGGATGGCGGCTATTTTACGGACAGAGGTGACGACCTTATCCCTAATAAGGGTTTTCTGAAGCTGATGATGAGGATTAACTAACTTACCGAAGGCTGATTTAGTTGGATGGAGATTCAATCAAGTTTATAGCTAATGATTGGACATGAATAAATGTGAACAGTTCTTATTCTTGGAACACATCACCAAGAATAAGCAGTTCGCAAAAGCACTACTTATCCAGATTTCTGCGAACTGCTCTGCTCTGTTCTAATAACTTTGATTTGAATACGTGGTGATGTGTTTTTTATCCAGAATTCCGTTGCACATATCCAGAACACATCTAATTGTTTGGTTGTTTACCAATTTCTTCAATTATTAATACTCAAAAAGAAAAACCTATACCATAGCGAATGTTGTTCTTTCGAAAAAAGAAACGATGCCCTAGACATTGTCTGGGTAATCTTAATCTACTTGTCTCATTTATTTTTGAAGAATCAAAATTCAAAATAATAATTTAAGAAAGTATAAATTGAATAAGGCATAATTAAAGAATCTTTGACAAATTAATTTGGCACTTTCTTTTTTCAAAAAGAGACATTTCAAGAAAAGAAAACTAAGAATTGGAGAGATCAGCAAGATGGGGGTTGCTCAGATTCTATGGGTGTAAAGATTAGTCTGTCATGCCCTCAAAAGGCATTCAGAACGAGGAATTATATTATAATCACAGCAAAAAAAACCCCATTTTTGTCTTGCTTCCTGCTCTCGTCCAATTCATCAGAGGGGCTCAGACACGCACAAATAGGTCATCAAAGAAAGAAAAACCACAGTAGAAAGGTCATAAAACTCAGCATCGAGAAAAGAATTCAATCTTCATCGCCCCGAAAATAACAAAGCGTATCAATCAGATTTGATAAAAATAAACAAAGACAAAAATGCATATCAAATGCACAAACATTGGAAGCAAGAAACGCAGCGATGGGAATATATAAAGGGAGAGTAAAACCCTAGGCCCTGACCCACTGGGCTTTCTTGAGCACTCTTGGCAGGCACAATCAATGGGCTTGAAGTTTTCATGTCAACAATCAATGGACCAAGTCATAAGGCTCTGTATTGCAAGTTTGAGTCCATACTTTGAAAAATCAGAAAGCGGAACCAACGAAAAAGCCATATATCCTGACTTTCCGTTACCCATGGTTGGACGAATAATTTTTGTATTTTTGGGCTAGAAATCTTGACAGGCACTTTCATGGACCTCATCAACATTTTTTTTTTTTTTTTTAGTACCACTTACCCATGCATTTTAACTACAAATTAAAATAGATCATGAGTTTATTTTGATTTTATTATAGATTTTAATGATGATGAATTTATAATTATTAATAATATAATTGAAGTGTCTGCGTGAATCATCATTTGTTAAAAAAAATATTGTACCTACTACAGATATATTAATTTCATTGCATCAAATAGATGATTTTAAATATTTTACCTTTCCCATCCCACCTAATCAAAGGAAAATAAATTCAAAAAAAGAAAAAAAACTAAAGAAGTCTAAAACAAAATCATGTAGGAATAAAACCAAAGGAGCAGAAGCAATCATAAACAGAAGCCAGTTAAGTGTTGCATAGCAATCATAACCAGTTTCATGCAACACATATGAAGCAAAATCTTAATTCTTAAGCGAAGACAAACCAATGATTGCATACTGTCCATTTATATATAGATACGTACAGCTTCTAGACCGTGGCTACTGATTAACAACCACTCGGGCTCTGCACTATTTTGAAAGGCCTAATTATAGAAAGGGGGGATGCTGGTCTAGCATTGTCAGTGTGTAAGCTCTTGTAATATTTATTGCAGATTTCCCCTATGTATTTATGACATAAGTAATGCTCCATTATCTAATTATAGATCGTTTGAACTTATTTTGTTATCTGTTATTATAAGTTATTGATGACAGTTTAGTAAATATTTTACTTATTTTTCAATATTATCCTATAAAACATTTTTCTCTCTTTTCAATTAGGGAGGTTTTGAGAAAAAAAAAATTTAGTTTTAAAATGACTACAAATGATTTATAGTTAATAATAATTAATTAAGTATTAATGAAAAACAAATTAAGTTGGATTGGTAATTCTTCTACTGGGGGGGGGGGGGTGATTGGACAACTATTCTTGAATTGGATGAGAAAGATGAACAATTCTTCATTGAACTCATTAGCATGTCATCTTTTTTACGCTATATATATCTTAACCAACCGGCCGCGGGGTGTGTGTTATCGTTTCAAAGTAGTCATCAATGAAGGAAAAGAAAACCATTGTTTGGGGTGTTTTTGTCTATGCATAGATACATTAATCCATACACTACTTCCTTTCATTTATTTTGGAATGTTAAGCTAATCTCACATTGCATTTAATTTAAAGAAACTCTTAACCCTATTAATTATAAATAAGCTCATAAACAACCTAAAGAAGTATTTTCAGTCTTCTTATTTTTTTTGGCATTCTAATTTTATTCTCTACAGTGTATACGTTGTACTAGCTCTCTTTGTTTGAAATTTCCATTTTTTAAAGATGTTAAAATTAAATAAGTTAATTTTTTTTTTTTAAAAAAATATATACAAGTCAATTTGAGACATTTAATTATGAATGTATGAAATATTTCTTTTTCTTCTAAAATAACCCGATTTATGATGCCTAATCAAATTAACAAAATCAATAAAATAAATAATAAATAATAACTAACTTATAATTAAGGATAAGAAAAATAAGTATAAGGTATGAGTCATGCATACAGGTACGCATGTAGTGGCTTTATATATAAGATCTAAGTGAGTGAGCTGTCTTCCAACTCTTCATTAGACATGGCTAACAAGAAGATAGTTC
>JAWZTD010000001.1:12633820-12661792 GCA_035221335.1 Echites panduratus | reverse complement strand
ATGATAAAGAAAGATATGTGCTATTTTATTAATTTATTATGCTTAGTAAATATACTAATTGGTTGGTTTTACAGTATGTTGAAATGTTGTTTGTATTCAATCAACTTGTTGAATTAACTTGTAATAACAAAACATCAACTGTGATAAACAATATCTGATTAAATGTCAAGTTTAAATAAACTATTTCACTAAAACAAATTAAGTCACATTTAAGAGATAACAAATGACTTAGAACTTGATTTAAAAAAATAAGTTCCATTTGCAAAGTATCTAAGAGTAGTTTGATCACTACTTAACATATTCAACACCAAAAAATATCTTACAATACATTTATTCGAACTTCCTATCAGCTTGGTTTCTTTCAATCAAGTCATCTATGTCTTTTGGTTGCTTTGTGGATCCATCAAACCATTTGAGTAGTTCACACTTGTGTCCAACTCTCGGACAATTGCTTGCAGCATTTTGAAATTCTTTTGCTTCTAACCTTGGTTAGAAGCAAAAGAATCCAAAGTAACAACGCAATACATATTCACAAGCCAAAGATTATTAATATAACTAGAACTGTACAAATATACTCACTAGATTATTAAACTTACATTTCCTACACTTTCTCGAGTAATTTGTGAGGGGAAAAAACATGTCCATCATTTAGGACCACAAATCCCACAAACAAAACACACATAGGATTACTTACAGACAATCAAAGAAACTTATAACAGAGTCTATCATCAATAGTAAAGAATAAAATATATCCTCGGGTACACAACTCTTTTGATGTGTACTCCAATCACCCTAAAATAGAACGACACAAACAAGGATAAAATCAAAACCTAAAATAACTATCATACCCTTTGAAAGAAACTAAAAACACAATTAAAGTTCATATATAAACTAAATAAAACTGAAAGCTTTCTAAAAACATAATTTTTAAAGATGATAGCAAATCCAATCCTCGTTGCTCATTCTTAGCTACTCATGAAAGTTTTTTTTTCTTTGTTCAGATTAGGCAGGTTGAAAAAGTATGATTCAATGTGAAGGTTTAATTAAGAATTTTTTTTCCCCTATTATTTTTTAGAATGGATTTCAAATCAATAATTTGAAGTGTTGTAATGCGATTTTTGTTTGGATGACACATGGATAGCACATAGTAAAATGTCTCTTATATTCATGTCGTGTTCATTTTCGGTTGAAAAGGCTCCAAAGGTGATGGAAAATATCTAAATGGTTACTAGTAAATTGGTGGGGGCATTAAGTTAAAAAAGAAACTAATGGGTACCAATTTCAATTTTGAAGATTAGATATTGAATGTCCGATTCTCCTTTCAAAAAAATATAAATATTTTATTCATATGTAATTAAATAAAAAAATTATAAAGTATCTTTTGTGTGGGGAGAAGTAAGTTATTATATTTCTTTTTTCATTGAATTAGTGAAATAAAATAATTAATTTAATTGACAAAAATTTTAAATTAAAGATTATTTATTTCTAAAAGTAATACTTAAATTTAGAAGTATAAAGTAGAAGATACATTTATCTCGAAAGGGAAAAAAATGTATAATTTATATAATTGAATCAAAATTTTCTGTAAGAATAATAAAATGAAAAAGAGGAGGCAGGTGGCAGTACATGATTTGTCTAAGGACGTCATCAAAGCTTCGCGTACTTTCAACTTTCAAGGACAGCCCGTTCTAATTTTATTTTATTTTATTTTTTTTTAAATAGACCCTCTTTCAAATTTCACTGATTTCTCTACGATTTTTTTTTTGAAAAAGTTATTTATATATAATAAAAATTCTTTTGCGGAGATTTTTGAATTTCATAGACCAATTTTACTTCGAATTTAATTCAGAATAATGGCTTTAAGATCCGCCGGACGGAAACTCTCCTTCGACGTCCTCACCACCTCCTACGCCGAAACCGACGAGGTCTCCATGTCTCACTCCATCTCCGATCAGAATGGCGCTGTAGCTGAACGGCAGAGCCCGAAGAGGAAGAAGAAGAAAAAGAGACCAAGAAAATCCATGATTGGGAACAACTCAATTGGGGAACAAGTTTCGAAGACTGGCTGTGATGGAGAACCAATGGATCAGAACTCTTTGCCAGGTGGATTTGGAGTTAGAAGTTACACTCAGAGTATGGCTGGAACGACGCTGGTATTGGAGGCGCCGGAGGGAATAAGGGAAAGTTTTGTGGTTTGTACTGCTACTCCCAGTCCACGATTGAGGCAGAGGAATGTGAATTCTGGGATGAGTGGGGGAAGTGAAGCGGAGTTTGTAATGTCGTCAGTGTCAACATTGGTGGCGCAGGAGAGTAGGAGTAATGATGGTAATGAGAATGAGAACAGGAGTTTTAAGGATGAACGGGAGAGAGGAGTTGAAGCCGAAGTGTTGCAGCAGCCGCAACAGCGGCAAGTTGAGATAAATGGTAGGAAGTTGGAGAAGGAGGAATCTTTGGATTGGAAGAAATTAATGACTAACGATCCAAACAGTAAGTTCTTCTTTCTTTTTGATTGAGATTTATGAAAAAGTTCAAAATTTTGAACCTTAAGAATTTTTTCAGTTTAAAGTTATTTGCTAGCAGAAATACCAAATACTTTTCAGAATCAATGGAGGATAAATTTTAGATGGGAAAATACTCTCCATCCCTTTTATAGTAAGTGAGGTTTTGACTAGTGTTGTGAGTGCTTTTAGTATGGGAGTTTTGGCTGTGTTTTTGTTTTTTCTCTGTTAATGTAAACTTTTATATATGACTCTAAAGTGTTTATCCATTTGATCTTATATTGTAGATGAGCTTGGATATGGAATGGCATATTAGATTTGGATTGTGGATATTGCATAACTTCATATATTAATCCTGTTATGCATGCTTGAGACATGGATGCTCTTGACCTCTCTCCTCCCTAGGGAATTTTGTTTCTATTTTGTCAGAAATCAGTCAACAGTTGATGTCCATCTTTTCTTTTGTTTTTCCATAATAATCATACATGTACCTTGCAACAGATGTAGACACTTGGGAAATGTGTGTGTGCTTTGCTACTTGGACAACACTTGGAAAAAGTTTGAGTCATTGATATCATTAGATAGATTTCCCTAAGATTATTTATTTCTGTAGGGCCTAGATGTATTTTTGAATTTACTCTTCCCATTTGAAATATTTCCTTTATCTTCGTCTTGTTAACCCTTTTGGTTGACAGTATGAAGTATAGGGAATGATCATGTCTGCAAAGCAATATGGTTTATTTTTGGTGCTGAAATGGTATTATCTAGCTTTAAAGTACACCGGCCAAAAGCAGTGGAAAAGAAATTAACATCCATGTCATAGGTTCATTCACTTCCTGAGATTTATTTTTATGGTTTAATGCTGCTTTGTTCTCTGGCTTCTAATGAATGTGCTTCATCCATCCTAGGTACATTCCCTTCTGAGATTTATTCTTGTAGTTTAATGCTTCAATGCCATGTAATCTGCTCTTGATGTTTAAAATCTGTGAATGAAGAAACTATATTTGAGGACTATAAACCAGACAGACAGACATATTGCTACTATTTTAGCTCTCTTCATAGTTTACTTTATAGATGCATATCCATTGGAGAGATCACCAATGAGATACTTCTTGGAAGAAATGCATGCTGGAAATTCCTTAAGGAGCACAGTATCTCTTGGCAATGAGAAGGAGCGAGAAAGAGTATATGACACCATATTTCGGTTGCCATGGCGATGTGAACTGGTAAACTGTGATTCGATAAATATGACATATTTATGCAGACATTAATGCAGTAATTTTTTCATTTTGTTTTATCTTGTGGCACAAATCATTTTTCAGAAATGATCCATTCACATATGATGCTGTCTATTTTTAACATTTTTCTTTTTGTTCCGGCTGTAAAATGGTCAAATACATGTGCAAAGGAGTTCTCTTATATTCAAAGAGCAAAATTATGTTGCACCAAGTTATCTTAAATGAACTCAAGTGCTTCGGTTTTAGTTCAACAACCCAAAATGGAATAGAAGCTTAGATTAAATTTTATATATGTGAAATTCTAAAAATTTGCTAATATATCTTTTATTTCTAGCCTGCATGTTATGCTCTAAATCCCTCTAGGAAACAAGGAACCGTGTTAAGCAAAAAATGCTCCAACTAGTCTAACTTAAATTGGTGATTTGTATGTGGATTCTTGTTTTTGGACAAGGACAGTGATTTGAGAGTACTTATTTCATAGGGAATCAAGAGAACATGTGAAGGAAAAGATAATTCTATGATATCCTTTGTTGATAATTTGTTAAGGTCGTTTGGATTCTGAACCTTGAAAGATTCTTTCTGTTATAAATGTACACACTGACAGACTTTAGAAAAATCAATTGCTTTTGCAGCTTATAGATGTGGGATTCTTTGTGTGCTTGGACTCGTTCTTGTCACTTTTAACTATCATGCCAACAAGAATTACCTTGATGCTTTGGAGACTTCTTAAGACCAGGTCAGTTCCTTCTCTTTGTGATATTCTTTCTCAATTTATATCTTTGTAGATCATGATTGGTTTTATTTTCCATTATTTACAAAAAAATAGATTGGCTCTTGGGATATTTGCAAAAAATGCATGAAGTTTTTCCATCTCATAAATCATGAACTAATCCTTGAAGTTTAAATATTGAATATCAAGTGAAGCAAATAAGAAAGGGAAAATTCTTTGATAGTATATGTTTTGGAAAACAAATTAGAGCAATTTTTTTTTTTTTTTTGTGTGTGTGGTTTCAATTGTTAAATATACATGAGGAAAAATTTATTTTAGGGGCAACAGTCCTTACATTACCAAGTGTCATTTTGACCCAGGTATTAGTGGGTTGAAATGGAGCTTCCTTTTTTCTTGCAGAAATGGCATTCTGACTCTTTTGAAGTTTAGATTGCTGCGGAATTGAATTCTGATTCAGTTGAACCTGATCTGCATTAAATTATGGCGTGTGGCTATTAGAGCTTTGATTTTTTTTAGTTTCTTTTTGTTCATCTCATTTATGAGATTCTGTGAAAGTCGGAAATTTCTCATGCAAGTTTAATATGTGGAGTCTGAATCTAACTATTATCCTGTCTTTTATATCCTTTCCAGAAGGGAATGATTGCATTGGCATGCAATGAGCCTTCTGTAACCTTTTTGTCGTTGCTTGATATGTACTCTTTTCATTATTATAATATTATCTGTGTACTGTAACTGACAGTATAGTAATGCCCAGTTTACATATTTTGGTATTTAACCCTGCTTTTGGCAGGCAGTTCAAGAAACCTTCAGCTGCAGAATTATCTGATTTGGGGTGTTTCATTGTCCTCATCAGTGGAGTCACCCTATTACAGCAAGCAGGTGTGTCACATCATATTCTGTACTTGTAACCAATAAAGTCCTTGTTTATTGGTTTCATTGACCCAGTTTTCACTAAAAATTCTTCCTCACATTTTTTTTGGTGATATCGACCTCCTTCCTTGCTGTTTGTCATTTTCCTGCCAGATATCAGTTTGATATATCATATGATTCGTGGACAAGGCACAATTAAGCTTTATGTGGTCTATAATGTACTTGAGGTGAGAAATTATCATCACATGATTCAATTTATGCATTTTTTATCACCTTCCTACACCTAGTATATATAAGACTAAAAATCTTCCCCTGATTGAATCATCTCTTGATGAATCACCCTTATATGATATTCATGAGATTGATGCAACTCTGAATTTTAAATATTTGTCTTCTCATCTCATAATAGAGATTAAAGTGTAGCATTAACTATTTCAAGCTTCTTTGTGGCAGATATTTGATAAACTATTCCAGAATTTTGGGGGAGATGTAATGCAGATTCTGTTTAATACGGCTGATGGTCTTGCTAATTGTCCTCCGGAGAACTTGCAATACTGGCTATGGAGATTCATTTCAGATGAGGCATTAACTATCGCTTCATCAAATATCCTTATCTTGATAATTGCTCGTAGAGTTTCTCATATACATATTTAACACTTAGAATAATTTTATCTCATTTGATTCCTTGACTGTTCATACTTGTTCATTCGTTTATTCTGTTAGCTCAGGGAATTACATTGTCAACCTGTATAGTTGCCCACAATAATGCATTGTTCGCTCTGCTTGTATCCAACAATTTTGCGGAGATAAAGAGCAATGTGTTTAAACGTTTTAGCAAGGATAACATTCACAGTCTGGTATATTTTGGTGAGTGACTTCTGTTTGTTTTAAGCCTTTGAGTTGTTGATGATGGTAGTCGTAGATTTGACATCAGTTTCCATGGATAATGCTTGTCTATTCCTTAAAATGTCTTCTTTGTTTTGCTTGCTTTTCTATATTAACTTTAAAATCACCTAAACACTTAGGTTATTGTAATTGGATGCTGCAAGGTGTGCAAATTGACTTGGTGCAGAAGAAATTTCGCTTGTCCCATTCTTCTCAAGTACATGCTTTAATCTGTCAATAACATGCTGGTGTCTTTGAATAGCATGTAAATCTACAGTAAATAACATGAAATGTCAATTTCAGCTTGGGTGAAGAAATGATATCCCATTCATTATGCCATGTTTTAAACTGACTGAAATGTTTAATGGTCTCTATATATCCCTGTTGAAACTCACTAAATTTACAAGTTAGTAGTTATACCTTATAGTGCCAATTTTCAATTAGTAGGTTCCGAAGATTCTCAGTTGTTCTCTGCAAATAATTTGTAGTGTCTCTGCATTCAACCTTGCTCTGCACTCAACTTTGCTCTGTTAATAAATTACAGTTGAATTAAGTCCTTTATCAGCAAAATATCCTTCGGGACCAGTGTTCTTTAGTCATTCTATGTTGGCTAAAAATCTTTTCCATATCAATTTTGGGAAAAGGCTACATTTAATTCCTTAATTAATTAGATACCATAAATTGTTGCACACGTTCTAGATTGGATGTATGAATATGATGAGACTTGTTATTAAGTTTTGAATATTCTGATAGAAAGGAGGAAATAAAGTTCTTTTGATGTAATAAGTACATAATAACTGATTTACAACCAAGAGGTTTCTAGATTTAAAAATAAATGTCTAGATAATGAACAGGTTACCAACCTGTTGGATCGATTTGAAAGGTGGTTGGCTATCCTTCAACAAAGGTCTCAAGTTCCGGCTTTGTGCATGGAGAGATGGGTTTGGGAGAGCTTCCCCTGGTCCAACCTGGCTTGACTCTGGATTAGTTGATGCCCAAGGTGGCATGGCTTCTGAATATTAAGGGGTTCAGCAGGAAAAAAAAGAAGAAATGTTCTTTCATAATTTATATGTAAGTTATGGGACTTGGCAATGGTACTCTGAGATTTGCCTTTAAGACTTAATAATCCATCAGGTTGTTACCTACATACCATGATGGTAGTTTATATGGCTGTAAGAAATATCAATATGCCTAGGTATACAATCTTGTTTAGTTATTAAAGGTTAAGTAAATTCTGGATAAGAAAATTATAGAACTTGTACCCATTTTTGTTGTCCTCCAAGTTGTTCAAGCATGACATTACTGTCTTCAATATCTGGTGGTGCAAACTGATCCCCAATTGCGAAACTGGCTCCGTCTCTGAGTCATGGCCCACCAATTAAATTGATTCCACTGGAGATGTGGATTTGTCATTGTTTGTTATTGAAATCTTCATTTGTTTGCCTTAGCCATATAAAAGATTCTCTGAATTTCCTCTCACTCTAAGAGCATTTTATGAACTTTCTTGTGTATTGGATAGAGTAAGCATATATAAAATCACTCATATCGTTTCTCTTCTTTCTCTCAGGCATGGTTGGTTTTGTTGGGTCTTGTCTAGTGGATGAGCTTTCGTATTTCCATTTTCTTGTTTGGAATAGTTGCTTCTAATTTTGCCTCTAATTCCAACACTCTCTTTGCTGCCAGATTCAGTTGAGAGGTTCCATATTTCTGCATTTCTTTTGTTTGTTTTAGCTCAAAACATCCTGGAAGCAGAGGGCCCTTGGTTTAAAAACTTCCTTTTTGTAAGTAAATTTCATGCTACATATGAAACTGAGATATTTGAATCGGTTATCTTTCTCTTATGAAACTATGAAATTTTCTCTAAATATTGCAGAATGCCCTTGTTGTTTATGTGTGCGAAATGTTGATTGATATAATCAAGCATTCTTTCATTGCAAAATTCAATGATGTAAAGCCAGTTGCTTTCTCGGAATATTTGGAAGAACTATGCAAACAGGTAATCCTTTCTTTAAGTTGTTATCTCTGGTTCAGAAAGAAACTATTCGGGGTTAATAGGACTGAATTAGTCTACTTTTGCTGCTGTCATCTGAATGTTGGCCGGTTGCATTCCTTCTATAACATTAGTCGTTTTGCCAGACTTTGAATATTCAAACAGAGAACGGGAAGAAGAGCCTCGTATTTGTTCCTCTGGCACCAGCTTGTGTGGTGAGAATCTCCCAAATTCCAGTTTCCGTTTTTTTGTCAGCTCATCCACTCCACTGGAAAGAACATTTCATATTCAGGATTACTCCTAAACTTAAAATTTTACCCCTTTTTCTATTCTAGGTGATCAGAGTTCTAAGGCCGGTTTATTCGGCTCATCTTCCATGTAGTCCTGCTCCCTGGAGGCTCTTTTGGATCTTTCTTTTGACTGCCATGACCTTTGTGATGCTCTCTAGCCTGAAACTGTTGATAGGAATGGGGCTCCAAAAGCATGCTAGATGGTATATCAGGAGGTGTCAGAAACGGAAACTTCATTCAGACTAATAATTCTACTGATCAGTGGAATACACTACTCAGGCGAAGGGGTTTCCAAAAGTTACAGAAACCATAGTGTTTACAGTGAGAGAGTTCATAGTTCCAAACCAGTCGAAAGGACATGGCAGGTGCGGTTTTGGCGGGGAAGAGTTATCTGTGTAATTCTTTCTGTATCTCTAAGATTGCCATAGTTAAGAAAATTTATGGCAATAAATCTATAGTTACTTAAAATAGAATATTTTTGTAATATATTTCTATAATTTCTATTTTATCTAATACTACATCAGAGTATATTTTAAAAGGGGAATGGATGTTTGCACATCCCATTGTGATAAACATGCATCCCTTTTTTAAGTTAAATGTATTTATAGTAGGGAAAAGACTAAACCGACCTTCAAAGAAAAAAAAAAGTTGATAAACACACAATCCATGAATGTAATAAAAAACATTGTGGGAGAAAGAAAAAACATCAAAGCTCAATTATTCAAATTACACAACTTTTTTTTAAAAAATTTTTTCAATCCACATTGAATCATTCTTGTTATGAAAAAAGACTTTGAAATAGTATGGAATCTAATAATGCATCTTCAAGGATACAGTGATGAAAAAATGATAAGTTTTTATAATATTTTGGTGTATAAATATCGGTTGAAATATTCTCTCGTTACACATAAAGTTGGCAAACCAGTGTTAAGCATTTATGTTCTTGCCGACTGAATTCATGTTTGTCACTCATAGAATACCGACTTCTTTCCATCATGTCGGTAACATTTAGCCGAAATGTCAGAAATATTTACTAATTGATTATATGACTCATTTTATGAACTATGAGGTGTGTGTCATATTTAGGAGTATCAATCTTATGTTCAAGAAAAGCAAGATTTGGAATTATTTCATATTAAGTCACTGTTTGAATTGCAGTATTTATAAAGGTAAAGAAGTTTTGATATCCTGGGTTCGCCAAAGGGGTAAAGAATTGAGATTTGTAATTGTTACTTACCGCTCAACTTCTGTCAATTCAAAGAAAACTTCTAAAGTATACTTGGGATGTGAGAGGGATGAAAAATACAGAAAACCAATGAAGCCCGAACGCAATGAAGCTATGCCCACTGACAAGAGAAAGATGAAAAAAGAAATGTTATGACAAAGAAATGTGAATGCCCTTTCCCATTGATGGGGAAACAATTACCTAGTGATGATTAGTGGGTATTGGAGGGGAGATGCGACACACATAATCAAATGAAATGCAATACTGCGAACGACATTCATTTATAGGCTAGTTATAACCTCCGAGGAGACTATTATTTCTGAGATGTCATCCTGTTTGGCACGGTCAAAGGACATCTTATCGTCATTAAAACATTGTGATCCTTCTAGCGCATTTACTATGAGGACATATACAATGCATGAGCTAAATATCGGGTGAAGGAGAGGGCGGGACGTAACCAAATGCAACAACTGATGAACAAGATCTGTGAGAATGGCTACTACGAGTGGCATAGGAGTGATGTTGACACAGATGAAGTCCGAGACCTATTCTTTGCCCACCTTACTAGTGTTGCGTTGTTGCATACTTTTCCAGAGGTGTTGCTTATGGATTGCACATATAAAATAAGTAGGTACTGTCTCCCTTTATTTAAGGTGGTTGGTGTTACGTCTAACGACTTGACATATTCGGTGGCTTATGGATATATGACTGCGGAGCGAGAGGAGAATTATAGTTGGGCATTGTCAAGACTAAAGGAGTTGATGAAAGATAACTCATATCCCTATGTCATTAATACAAATCGTGAGGTAGGATTGATGAATGCTATATAAGATATGTTTCCAGAAGACGACACTTGTTGTGTAGGTAACACATTTCAAAAAATGTTTTTGCTAAGTGCAAGAAGTATTTCAACGCAAGCATGTGGAAGAGCTTCCTTACTAGATGGAACGCACGTCCTCACACAGACAGAGGATTCATATCATCGTAACCTTAGGCAATTTGAGATAGACTTCTCGTCATACCCAGAGATACTAAGCTAGGTGAAGGGTGCTTGGTTGGATGATTATAAGGCTAGGTTTGTGTCTGTATGAACAGATAAAATTCGACACTATGGCTACACGACAACGAATAGGTTCGTCACTTGACATAAAAAAAGTTCGTATACATTACTAATTTTTTGGTACATCATAATATATAATATTCTTTCATTGATATGTGGTTTGATTTGCTGACAGGGTTGAGAGTGCTCATGCTAGATTGAAAAGGAACCCCGGGACCTCTCAAGGCACTGTTAAAACTTGTTGGGATAGGATACACCAACTACTAGAGCTGTAACATAACTAAATAAAGCTTTCGTTTGAGAGAAGCAAACATGTTATGTAACACCATTTCCGGCCTCAAGTTTTCAAAGAGTTGCATGGGTTCTTGTCTGTAACTGCCTTGGAATTCATCCTGAAGGAGTTTAAGCTGGCAGACATATCAGGGTGCAAGATACGAGAGGACTGTGGGTATTTCACTATGAATTGACTTATGAAATTTTAGGAGTTCTCATTTTGATATCTTATTCAAGGTCTTGGAACAATTTAAATGCATAAACATTTTTAATTTAGGAGCACTTCTGTATTGGAGAATATGTTTGCACTTAAAGTCTGTTATTCGAATTTCACATAGAACCTTACTTACACTTCAGGATTTCGGTCATAAAAAGAACAAGTCATTGAAGCAAAGTCGGTAGTTTGCTACCGACTGAGTTAAGTAAAGTCTGCAACATCCCACCGACTGAATTGGAAAATTTCGGCCTTAGTTTGCCGACTTCAGTGTAGAGACGTCATCAACTTGTTACTGACTTAATGCATGGAGTCCTGTTTTTCCTAATTTAACTGGCCTACATTACTTATATAGATTATGTCACATTATCCTCTCAAATATTATATACATTAAATACAGATTATGTCACATTATGTTAATAAATTGTATATCCATAATGAAACTAATATATACTAGGAATAATTAAATAATTCATCTTGGGTAGAAAAAAAAGTCGGTAACATACTAGATTAAAGTTTTATATATGGTGGTATGACATGATGCTTCAGTTACTACCAGCCAAATGTGAAAAAAGGTTATTGTTTAGTGCTAACAATCAATTGGTCTCTATTCCAGATTTACTAATAAACTGGACAAGCAATTTATTAGTTTAACAATAGATTTACTAAAAAACACACACTCTCTGTTTAAACAATTTAAGATTTCATAACTTTATTTGGATAAATATATCTTTTCATGAAATGTAGAAAAATATATTTAGATAAATTATTTTAATAATAATAACTTAGGGTTAATATTGTAGTTCATATTCAAAAACGACAACCATTTAGTAAGGTTTCAATGAGTTACAAGTCCAAATGGATGATAAACAAGATATAAATCACGAACATCGAAAATGCAATAATAATAATGTTGTTTACATAAGTCGCTATTATGAAACATTACACAGATTTCTAATATATTACGAATAAGTAACTAGCTAATGTTGGGGTCGTTGTCGGTGAACATGATGGATATCAGGGGTAGGGTCATCGTCGGGTATGACATGATCAGGGTTTGGAATGTGGCTCAATGATCCCGTAATGTCATGGCTGCTGCATGTAATAAGCTGAACTCTAGCGCATGTGATACCTTGGTCTGGCCTCAACCTCTCTACTGAAGCGGAGAAATCTCATCTAGTGTTGTAGATCATCATCCGTCATCACATATTGAGCATCATTCTGGGAGCTACTGGAAGTGTGCGCTGGAGTAGACATTTGAGTTGGGTGCTGGACAATTGGGTGTGACACTCTCCAGAATTATGTCAAGTACCCGTGATCTGTGTCAAGACCAGTTCTAACGACCAGATGTGGTCCTTCACGTAAATACACGGGGACCACGTGCAACACCCAGTTCCTCTAATTATCTGAACCAAGCTCAGAAGTGCTCTCTTTTCTGGCGTTAGGCGGCCTTTTATGGACTTAACCGCAACTTGTTCGCACAGTCTAGGAATCCCCTGAATGAACCCGAACTACCTAAGAATTCGATCGGGATGATACCCCTCAAGATACTTCATGAAGCACAAGGTTCCACAGAACAAGTTGATATCCCGGAATGGATGATGAAGCCAACTGTCTTTAATCTGTTTCACATCTGTAAACATAGATAAAAAAGGAGATTAATGCACTTGTCAAGTTAAATTATGATGAACCATGTATGTCAACTTAACAAAAGTAAACAAACATGTAAATAAACTTACACACTGATAATCCATTACATCCAGTTGTTCCCGGATTGCCTTGAGCCTATCAGTGATACCTCCAAAGGTGAGATCTACATCCCACATCAGAACCCTCTGCTCATGCAATTCATATGCCAGAGAATGCACAACTCACTGAGTCTTGAAGTGCTTATATATCCATGCTTGTAGCAAGGATATCGGACCAGCAAATTGCTTGCACCTCCACTGACACCCATGTCCCAACTGCATATATAGATATGCTAACACTCCTCCACCCCACGCATAACTATGTATACCCTGCAGGTTAGCTAATAGTTGCAACAGACTACAGTTTACTCTAGTGCCAAACTTGTCGGAGAAGACAGTACAACCGAGCATATCCTCTTATACGTGTTAGTGTCATCGAAGTGACTGCATCGATCATTAGCCACTTCAGTCGTACTGAGGATGCACCAGTCTTCTTTCCTAACTCATCTCTCGCATCCTCCAAGCTACACCCCAACACCCTTACAAGCAAGTCCTCTCCCATTAACTGCTCATGTCCCATAGGTATACATAATGCCCGTCTAGAAATGAGAATCCCATAGATGGAGACTAACAATATATCCACATATTGATGGAGCCATCTCGTCCGTGGAGACAAGCCACTCGCCTCCAGAAGCGAGTGAAACCTCAGCTTGTTGCTTCTATCTTGCTGGATATCCCATTTCACCAATTACTCGTGGTGGTGTATACACTTCAGAGGATCTCTTTCCTACATTTCATGCTTAATGAATTGTTAGACAAGTTTATTGCACAATATCGATATCTATTTCATCACAACCTTTATGATTTTGTTGTTACCTTTCCCTCCCAAATATATCTTATAACGTGGGATGCATATTGGCTGAGCAAGGACCCATCTTCTGGGCCTCCAGGAAATGGTGCGACAACGACAATCTCATCCTCCTAGGGAATGTTATCAACATCTGCATCGACGTCAACTTGTGCTGGAAGCTCGTCCTCTGCCTGCTGCTCGAAAGATACTGCTTCCTCAGTTATATTACGCCTACGATGATTAAAGGCCGTAGGTGTTTCCCTGCCAATCCTGAGTGCCCTACATATGTTCTACCAAGATAACAAAATAGTGTATTAATATTGTCAAAATAAATAAAAGGACAAATAAAATGAATCATAAGAAATAATAGTAGAAACTCTAGGTGCAACACATCCCACAGTGCATCTTTGAGACAAAACCAATTATTGGAAACGAAAACATTTCCTAATAATTGAGTTTAATGAAAACAAAACTTATATATAGAAATATTATATGATGGACAACAGAGTTCTGAAATAAATATAATTTCAATGATTATTAAGAAAAAAAATCTTAAAATGATTATTGAAACTATGTAGTACTAATGAATAAATAGATGTGCTAAAGGGAAAGAAAGAACAAGGAAAGAAGATTATATTAAATTTATTACAATAACTCTTTTAAAAGGGATAAAAACGTATAATCAATTTACAAGGAGGTTGATAATGTATAATAATTTTGAAGATGACAATTTTACTAAAATAACACTTTTAAAGGGATAAAATGAATAATAATTTTATAGAGAGGTCTAAGATATATAATAATTTTAGAGGAATAAAGTAAGTATTTTAACCTTTAAAGTGCTTTTTTCTTTAAAAAATATTATTTTTCATTAAAGAAATAGATCACTAATAAGTTAAAATTTATAGTCTAAGGGTAGGAGAATAGTCAACACATCTAAAAATTTAAAGTTTTTTTTTTTTGCCAATTACTGCCAACTATGTCTTACACTCTCGGTAACTTGTCACCGACTAGCTTTGGGTTTTTCAGCAACTTCTAGCCAATTGTATTTGTAAAATTTGGCAACTACTAAGTAATTTTTTTATGATATGTCGGCAACATATTGCCGAATTTTTTTAAACTCTTCGGCAGCTTCCTACGACTATAATCTATTTATTTGGTTGTTTATGGTCGAGATTGTTAACATTTGGCTGACTAAAGGTTTTTCCAATCCACAAAGGAACTTACACCTATTTCTTCAAAGCTACAACTACCACTGGATTCATATTGATAACAAATGTGTTTGTATTGCATTTATATTACATTTTTCTTTACTTTAATACTATGTATATTTTTATTTTCCAATTATAAGGAAGCAATTCTTCTGGAACATGCATCTCTAATTAATACATCCTCCAAGCAATGAGAATGTAAATTCACAAAATCACAACAAATGGACATTCACAAGAACAATATGGTGGCAATCTCATGACAAATACCACTTGAAACTTTTTGAAAAAAAAAAAAAATACTCACAGTTGGCTTTTGGAAATGTTGGATGTCACTCAACGGCTGAAAAATATCACAAAGGAGGACTGTTGGCGGTGGACGTAGTGCTTCTTGGAGCTGCGTCGATCTTCCTACATCGGCAGCAGTGGAGTTTCAAGATCCTTTGTCGGTTGAAGATCCTTAGTCAACGGTTCAAATCTTGGCTGTCTCTCTTAGAACGTTGGGGAAGAGGGAGGGGTGTGTGTTTATAGTTCTGGGCAAATGGGTTGTACGCATTTTTTTTTCCTTCTTGGGTTATTTTTGGAAGTTTGGGGTGTGTGTTAATAAAAATGTAGGGTGTTTAAAAAAATGATTGTGTGTAAATAATAAAAGGGTATGTGGAAATCAGCTCCCTTTTAAAAATTGCAAAAATAACAAAAAAATAAGTGAGACAGAGTCATCTTTTAAGTACTACTCCCTCTTTTATTCCAAATTGATTTGCACAAAAAAAAAGAAGAAATTAACTTCACTCGTTTTAATAAAATTTTAATTAATTTTAAAAATAATATTTATCTTCAAATAATTCAAAAGAAAAAAAAAACACAAACTTGATGATAAGGCTTGAAATAAGTAAGAAACCTTTTTGTTTGAGATTGAATATTCTATTTTTATTGTTGATGTTTTGGAATTAAATGTCTTATTTATAAAGAAAAATAGATTTTCAACATAAAATGTTACTCACTTATATCCATTTGTATATTAGTCATAGTGGTACTTTATCTTGTAGTCAAAGTCAACTATAATACTCGATCCTTTTTTCATCCAAATTAGTACTTATATTATTCACAAGCTGCCAGAGTGATACTTTCGATCACTTGACTGCAATTTTTCAGCCAAATTAGTACATATATTATCTGCGAGCTGCCAAATTAGTATCTAAAATAGAGAAATTTTCATTGAAAAATTGAGTTTTTGGCCTGAAAATTGCTATCAAGTGATTGTAAGTATCATCTTGGCAGCTCATAAATAATATGAATACTAATTGGTAGAAAAAAAAGATTGAATATTACAGTTGACTTTGACCAAAGCATAAGGTATTACTGTGACTAATCTCCCTTAAAACAATAAAAAGATGAACTCATGAAAGTTAAATGCACCTCTTAATTTTCTATTAAATTAACATGAGATATTGAATTTCATCCTAAATTTAAAATTAAATATCATATTTTAACTAGATCAAGAATTATCCTCTCATTTATGTAATTTTTAGAAAGATTTATTGTTAGTAAATGTAAAATTTTAGATTAAGGATATATTTAATAAAACTTTATATTAAAATCCTATTTATTTTTAAAAATATACATTTAATTATAAACATATGTTTTCAGTGGTTCAACTGTAATCGAAAGGTAATAAAACCGTAATTTGACCGGTTAATTTAATAATCAATTAATATTTATTTTATAGGATAAAATATATCAAAATAATATAATTTATTCTCAAATTAATAATATATATGCATAAAATAAATAAAAAGAATATGAAATGATGTAAGATTAGTTTATTAACTAACAAAAAAACCTATAAACATAAATAATTCAATTCATAAACATAAATTTTTCATGTCTCATCGTTCATTAAAATCAAGAATCATATAGTTTTAAAACATAAATGCTGACTGCGTGTGTGTCTGTGAGGTAAGGGTGAGAGGAAAAATTGATGAATTGATTTTCATTCAATTTATTTGAGGGCTAGAAGACCATTTAGGGGGAAAAAAGTTTTGTTTTAATTTTCAATTAGAATCTTATAGTTTTTAATTTGTTTAATTTGACCCTCCAAATTTTTTTAAACAAAATCGGCCAACCTGAACGGTTTACACAAAATAGAACGATTTTCAAAACCTCCGGTCTAAACACTAGAACCAAACCTACCAATGGACTAGTTCCCGATCTGGCCGGTCGGGTCCGATCCAGAAAACATTATTATAAACAACCTAAACCAAAACATTGGACGTCCAAATTCAATTGGAGGAAGAATATCATATATTCATATTGCAATGAAAAATGGCAATTTAACCAAATTCAATTTGTATCTATTTACGATTTATGCACATAAACTATTTATGATTCATTTATAATACCTATAAACTTTATTTTCATTTATTTTATTTACATAATGAATTTACATGTCTTTATGTCTACTCCACCCCCACGCTACCGCATAATCATGTTATTTTTCTGATGTAAGAGACATGTGATTATTATTTAAGAACAAAATAATCCTTCTAAGTCATTTTCAACCAAAAAATAACACTAAAACTTTGAAAAATTTTCTTTTATACAGGTGATGATGTGTTTTGCTGTTATTTATTTTTTTTGTAAGAATAGGCTTAAATGGAATGTTTTGCCTTAAATAATAAGCACATGTCTGTTGAGAAAGTGACCTGATTCTGCTATGAGACATGATGGCAGGATATATAAATATATGAAAACAAAGTTTATGAATATGAGTGAATCATAAATAGTTTACGTGCATAAATCGCTATTTTCTCTATATACTCTCTATTCTTTGTTCTTTTTGAATTGCCACTTATATATTTCAGTACAAATAAATAAATAAATTAAGCTTTAATATTTAACTTCAAAATTTAGCTACTTATCACCTCCACAAAGAGAAGAAAAAGGACAAAAAGAGCCCACATAAGCTTAGTTCAATGGGAGCATGATTGATAAGATTGAGTCTAAGGGGCTCAGATTTGAGACCTGATAGTCACAGTGTAGAAGTATTCCACCCAATGTAAGGTGGGCTCCTTATGGACATCAGGTATTGGACCTCCTAACCATAGAACTGCTGAGTCACTATGATTTTCCTCCTCCACCATTCTATCGGGCCAGGATGTGAAGGCCCTAAGGGTGAGTGATTTCTCCTTCTAAGTTCAAAAAAAAGGACAAAAGAGAAACGATTGGAGGGGAGTGGGAATATATATACCAAGGAGAGTTTTCTTAACTTAAAATTAAATGATAAAAATTTACTGAAAATCCTCCACCACAAGATTTCTAAAAGTAGAAACAATATTTTCACTAATCACAAACAAATGAGATGTGAATTTCAAGCAAAATTTAGGACAAAGTTGCACTTCATTTACACACTCACTTTAGCGCGAAAAATTAGTCAAGCACATTTGATTCTCCATCCTTCAGTATCTGCAAATGGCATGACACACACTCCTCACCTTTCTGTGATTTCAACAATCTTGCCAACAAATTGATACAGCTCTTCATTTTCTCGAGTAGGTGGAGGGGAAAGAATGAGAAATTGCATCTGCCTGCTGCAAACATGGAAATTTCACAGGTTTGAGGCTGTGAATGACTTTCTAAAGATAATCTGTCCATTCAAAGCACAAGAATAGAATGAAATCCTTTCCACCTCTACAAGTTTTCTGTCAATTGATGAATTCTCACCTTAAAAAGGCCATCGTCATGTCCTTCCCTGTCTATATATCCAAAGAAGAGGGTCTTACTAAACTCAAATTGCAATAGCCTCACAAGCAATATCCTGGAATGCAAAGAGTATATCAGGGCATACAATCTTCATTTTTCCAGTTATCATAATATTAAAATATTTGCAGAAAGATGATGATTCTTTTAAAAATAAATTCTACTATCTAGAAAGTCATCATGTTATGACTTTACCTTTGGGTGTTGACTAATCCATTGATGTTGGGTATTCGCCGAGAAACTCTGATCTCAACTGCATCAAGAGCCTCCCAAGATAATTTAAACCTTCTCCATCACGACCTCCTCCCCAAAAAAGATCATGAGGTGATCCTTCCACAAGAACAGATCCCGCTGTTGATAGCAGCATAGTGTTCAGATGTGGGTACGTGGTGAATTTGCATCTCAAGGCTGTGTACATGACATCAATCTTGACAGACTCCCAATCAGGTCTCACCTGACAAGAATTTTGAGATAAGTGAGAAATAGCATATATAGCAATTACATATTCCCTTAAATTTTAACTTCTTCAAGAGAATTTTCATAATGATGCTGAAGCCAAAAAAAAACAGGGAGGAGTTGAATATGATTATTACAAGCTAGTCGTTCTTAAACACCCAATACAGGGTTGGAACTAATAGAGTGGATAAAAATTGTGGCATCTTCTAGTTAATAAATGAAGTACTTTAGCAGGACCAGGAGGGCCCTATATAGTTATTACAAAATATGCTATGTTCTTGCGCATCATCTAATGCTCTTCTCGAATAGAAAAGACTGGAGAAGAAAAGAACACTAGGATCTAGATGCCATAGCTGAAGTAACCTCCATGGCAAAGTCTTGAATTTGAAAAATCAGTCTTGAGAAGAATCAAAGTCATATTGAAAATTAATATCTTTATAATGAAGGTCCATATAGGGGTAGAATCGAAACAACAGATAAAAAATACTAGCTTTGAAAAAAAAAATGTAATTCTAAACAAATACAAATGAAATTAGGACATTTAAAAGGTGGCAAGTGGGGTATGAATGGGTCTAACTTCAATAGGAAGGTTCTATCAATCTTCTTAGTCACTATTAGTTTGTGTTTAGCCCTTATTAAACTACACCTTAATTGTGAGCAATGAAGTCATCGAACTCTCATGTTTAGTCAAAATAAGAAACATTTTTAATAAAAAAATTAAGCGATATTTCACTTCTTTTTCCCCTATGAAATGTAAATATCTACCATGGAAAGGAAAATTGCACCAAAGGGATTTTCACTTCTGTCTCTTTATTCATCAATGTTGATATTTAATGAAAAAAGAAAAAAAATAATTATGTAATTGCATTATAAGTGTGAGTGTTCTCCTTTTCCTTTCCTTTTTTGCTTGGGGTGGGGGTTGACACAAATATACTAATATATATACACACACACACATACAGATACATCTGAAATAGTCTCACGTATTAAAGTCATTTTAGATGGAAATGAAAGGAGCTGCAGAGATAAATATATCTATATATTTATATAACTTAATATCTTAACTATAAACATCTTTTTAGTTTTGACTAAATATGGGAATTGAAATCAAGAAACACTAATAAAAATCAAACATTCATTATCAAATAATATTGTCTTAGATTGCTAAGTAATTGGCTTCATTAATTATTTTAATGTGTAGTTTACCCCAAAATAATCAGAGGGTGTATAGACTTATACAGCACTAATATTGATTTAATAAGAGTGCTTCACAAGGATAATTACCAAGCATTGTAGAGCCATATTCACATTTGGGTCAAAAAATGACATAATTGCCAAGAAATTCTTACCAAATTAGGAAGTTGTCTTTGCATTTTCCTCCCTATCCATGCTGCTTCCTCCGGGCTTCCGGCATGCTTTATTTCATCCAAACATTTTTGAGCAGCAGGATCATCAACTTCAACAAATTTTTGTGCCTGCATATTCAAGTACATTTAGTATATGGTAGCAGATGCATGTGAAGCATGGAGGTGTCAGAAAAGACTTGTTGGCATAAAAAACACTTAAGCAACAACCTCAAAAAATATAAGGTATCTGCAGTACATTAAGAACCTGGTAATAATGCTCCACACTTGACCATGTGGAGTAATTTCCATTTTTGTCAAGTATTTGAAATGGATGGTGAGAGAAATTTGAAAAAGCACCATAAGGATCCCAAGTTTTGTAAAAGAATATGATGTTAGATTCAAAAGGAGAAACATTAGGGTCAACTGCACATGTTTCTTCTACTGATGGTATGATGGGGGTTAGGTCTGGCAGTGGCTGAAGAAATCCACTAACAAGCATGTCAGGTCCAATCTGAAACACATGGATCAAAAGTTAGCCCAAATGCCTAATGTGAAATGTAGTATTCAAATAAGAGGATCAAGAAAGGTGATTCACAGTTTCAAAACTCTTTTTTCTGCTTCTAGCTAAAAGTATCATAAAATATGAAACCGTCTATAGAGTAAAAATTCCAGAAATCAACCTGGTAAGAAAGAATCAGAAGAACAGGAATTCTTCAGCAACATCAGAAAAGACAAAAAGATAAAGTTCATATGGAGATGTTTCTGCCATATACAACATTTAACTCTGAGAGGAAAGTTTCCTTTTGGCACTGACACATTAGCCATTTGTAGTACCCAAGGGTAATCATTCTGTAGTCATTTTTTGGTAGTTGAATAACGCATCAAATTTTTTCAGGGGTGTTGTTAGACTTAGTAGATAAAAGAAATTCAACAATAAAATATCCTTAGTATCTTGACAATCATTGAGACAGTTATTTTAAAGTACGTCTTGTTAGTTCACTCCTACATTTTCAAGTTTCAAGACCTTCCAGATTTTAAGAAGCCAATGCAATTGGAGAAAATAGCATGTTCTGATGTATATACTCCAAGAGAGCTTCTCTTCTTTTATTTTTTTAAATTTTTTATCCTGTATCATCTGCATCGTACAATATATTAAGAAAAGGATCCTAATAAGAAAGCAAATAGATTTAATTTAGCAACTGCAGGGAAACAAGAGAAGGTTCATATACCAAAATACCACTCCAGGAGTTCTAAAATTGAGTTTTCCTTTCAAAACCTTATTAAAATAGATCCTGGATTTATTTTAACTTGCTACAAGACTTCAGTCAAAGAAAATTGATTTGGACACTTCTGTAGACGACCACATCATTAGTGTGCAAAACAATGATGAATCAACATTTTATTTATTATACTTCCATAGCAAATATATGATCACCATAAGCACAGAAACCAATAACCTTGAGTTGTTTATTTATTTAGTTTTCCGGTAAAGATACTTCAGATATGCATCTATAAAAAGACCCACTCAAACAGAAATATAATGGCTCATAAAAGATACAAGGAAACTTTCTATTCCGGCACATAAGAGAGATGTTTATATCCTTCACTACACATATGTGATGGATCCAAGTATGATGATAGACACTTATTCTTTTCAAATTTAAGATATAAAGTATATAATTATAAGTCAAAGTCATTCCACAAAGATACATGCACTTTAAAAAAAGATTGAACAGAAAAGGGAGATCAGAATCACTCCAGGACTTTGGAGAAAAAGAAGGAAAATGGAGGGAAAAGAAAAAAAAGAATAAAATAAAAGAAGAGCAATGAACAACCACATGACATCTGGTTTGCCCCTTGAGGCTTTGAATTGAGAAGAAAAAGGTATAGCTAAAATAATGAACATCTGACCTGCTCGTAACAGACATCCATTAATGTCATTGCCTGTGACATCTCAACCATCCCAAGTTCACCAACAGGAGTTGGGGCATTCTTTCCACCTATAATTTTTGGCGCAACAAATGCATGAACCTACATTTAAAGATGTATATGAATTAGCATTCAAGAAATCAACCAGAGTATATGTATCAGCCATATGTTCTGCTATACAACTGAAAAATGATCTATTATTATAACTGAGTTAGCCAGAGAAAAGAAAAGAGTAATCAATTATAGAAGCTAATGAAATTCTGATAAGGAAGAAAAAAAAAGGGAGGTAAGATAAGAAAGGTTCACAAGGTTAAGCTCTTCGAAGCAACCAGTGCACCATTTATTTCCCTAAACAAGAAATATAAATCAGAAGAAGCATCATCTCAGAAATGTGCATATAGATAGCTCACAACACCAGCTAAATTGACAACCATGAAATTACAAGTATAGTGTCTAACATATTGTTCCTACCTGTTGAAGATCTTTAAAGAAAGCAGCCATACTAGGACACCAAAAGGGGAAAAGGACAAAAGAGGGAAAGCTACAAAGTTAAGGTGAGAAAAGGTGGGTATGACATTTTACAATTTAAACGTCTAGTCAACTTGTTTAACGTTGAAAAGTTAAAACCTTAAGAAGCCAATTCTTCCTGTTAAGTAAACGTTAGCATAAATCACACTATATATGTACCTTGTGTATGACACCAGATGCAATGGCAGATGCAGCTAGTGTCCCTCCACATTCCCAGAGGATCGAAAGGTAACCGCGATCATAGAAGTACTCCATAACATCTTTAGGGTTCAAAAAATCAAACTCAACAACTTCCACACCTTTGGATGCAAGAAATTTCTGGAAACTCCTCCTCGCACCTCTTTGCGTTGCGACTGTGGTGGGTACCTCACTGACATCCCACAGATATGCCTCCTCGGGTAGATTAAGAGTTTGTGACATCACAATTCGTCTAGGCAAGTGAACACCTCCATGTCTTGCAGTTAAACGTGGATCTGGGTTGTAAAGTAGAATTATAAGAGCTCTTTAGATTTATGTGCCTCCACTAAGTTAGAAATAAAGGCTATAAAGATTCATACTGTCTCTGCGTACAGTATTTCCTCCAACAATGACAGCATCACTTCTTCCTCGTAATTCAAATACTCTGCTTCTTGACAATGTATTGCTTATCCATGCTGCATGTCCACTACTTGCTGCAATCTTTCCTATTTTTTTATACACAAATTCCATTGAAATTTGAAAACAAGAAGCCGTAGCTGAAACTGACAATTTTGGAATGATATTTGTAGCACAATTATACTGTTCTTACCATCAAGAGTCATTGCATACTTGAGAACTGAGAATGGCACCCGATTAGCAGCTCTATAGAGCAAAGGAGCATTGACAAGAAGACAGGATTTCAGAGCCTCCTACAGTTTGCAAATGGAAATATTAACAGCAATAGACAAAGTATTTTATGACATAAAACTGAAGTTGTACAAAAGCATCCTTATTCCCTCTTTTAGATTGCAAATATACTTAGTAAATTCTGTAAAGCATATGCTATTATGAGTATACTTAGTAAATTCTGTAAAGCATATGCTATTATGAGTACCAATAACATTAATATGTATATGGCATGCAAAGTTTGGTTTGGTGTACGTTGTTTAAACATATATTCCTTTTCTTGCTCAGGGAAGCAGATTTACAGGTTCAAACCAAGAGAATTGAAGTCATCTAGCTCCAGAATGTGAAATTCATAACAAGAAAAATATGCAAAAATAAAAAAAGAGGAAAAGAAGTTATGACAGACCAGACTTTTCTACAGTAAAATGCATGAGATACTAGAGGTGTCAGAACACAAAATTAAGTTCTCTAAATACTGTAATTTTGTTTGCTGAAATCCAATCATTTCACCTCAGATAAAACACTAACGATCAACCTACTTTTCAATTTTAGAAAGAACTATGGATTGTACTTATATTTCTACCTCTTTTGGGTTGGGGTTTTGAGTCGTAAACCATCACATGTAGTACCTCTTCAGCTTTAGTGTTCATGTACTCCCTGAGAACATCAACCTGCAGCCCTTCACTTCTCAGAGCACGAATAGCATTGCCACGAAGATGTTCCAAAGGATGTCTAATACCAACAACAACTCTGGTAATTCCTGCCTGACATACACATACTCATTTGCATCAATTAACAAATTTGAAATATAATGCTGAATTAAACAGCTCAGGATCAGGAAGACTAAAAGCAAATAAATTATCACATAGTTACTAAGCAACACCAACGAACATATAAAATGTCTGCATCTAGCACTTGATCCCTGTAGAATATTTGATTGTTCTCCATGATACAGCGTGTTTAGGCAGTAAGAAGTTCTACAATAAGCAAATTTGCTGCAGTCTCTTTATCTAAACCACAGCTCCATGTTTACTAACAAAATATCATTTCCTTCCAAATTATTCGTTAACAAACTCATGGTTCCTCAAAGTGAGAATTGCAAGTTGGAATCCATTCTCTATTCCATAAGGACCCACAATGAAAAGCCATATGGAAATGTTGAAAGCAATTAGCAATTCAGAGGGGTTAACAATCAATACTCGCAATCACCAAGCCAAAAAGAATAAAAGAGCAACTTTTAAGAAAAGCAAATTAAAAAGACTACAAAATCACCATACATTGACAAGGGCAGACACTGCGGTGCGATCACTAAACCAATCACCAGGCTCCATATTAAGATAAGCTGTAGCACCTTTGCAGTTATCACCAGCAGACTCAACAGCTTGCAGCTCAGCTGACTTGGTTCCCTCAGCATAAAGATAACCTTCCCCAACGACCGCAATTTCGCCGCAGCCATCATTAGCGGCAGAAGCTATCACGCAGCCAACATTTGGATGCGGAGCACTGAAACCAGCAGACTTGTCCGCTAACTCTGCAGCTCGCTTCATGTAGATAGCATCAATAGCTTTGGACGAAGAAGAATTGCAGCTTAATGAAGCAGCAGTAGGTTTTGCAAGAGTGGGAATCCTAAGGACACCAATTGACAACATCGCCATTATTTGTGCACAAATGATCTCTATATTGCTACTCTGAGTGGGAAACGCAAAATTTGAGAACGATGAAGTTTCCCCAAGTCAAATTCCGATCAGAGAGTGGAAATTGGATTTTAAGGTTATCCACATTAGATATTTTCTAGACTCAAGTCCCACACTATAAAGCCTCCCCAGCGACCACTTCTGATAAGCCCCTAAAAAAAGGCTCTGGATCGGGCCCTGAAAAACATGGACCCGAACCTAATTCTGATTAAAAGAGAGCATTCATATAATTCATATTAGTTGTGAAATATTTTTATTTTTGCTGCTCAATATGCCCATAATAATAAATAAATAAATAAAAAGAACTCAGAAGAATTGGAGGTTAAATAAAAGATATCCGATGACGATGGTGTGGAAATATTTTCATTTTTAGATATTCGTTCGTTATACAAATTAGGTAAATTATCTACTTGATTTTGATTTATATTTAGTAAATTAATAATAAAATGTGATATGACTTGCAAGGTCATTTCTTAATAAAAATAATTATAAATTTTTTTAAAAAATTGGATAGTCCTTTAATATTTAGTTTAATTTCAAATTTACTAAAAGTTTATTTTTTTTTTTTGAATTCTTTTAGTTTTTAATTTTTTTAAAAAAATTGATAACCTTTAATATATGGTTTATTTTATTTCAAAAAAAATATTATGTGTAATCTTTAATTATTTTGATAAATATATTTTATATATTAAATCATTAAAAAGATAAATGAAGGAGATTTGAAATTTTATAAACACACATGTTAAATTGTTATTTATGTAAGGAGGAGGATAATAAATGTATATTAAAAGATCGAATCCAAGTTTTAGCCTTATTAAATTATAACTATATCACTTGATTTTCTTTACAAAATTAAACCTCTTCATTTATTTGAAATTTAATATCTCTATTTCTATTTTAATTTCTCTTAAATTGAATATCTTATTTATAAAATAAATAGTTTTTTTAATATAAAAAATCAATACATTCTATATTTAAATATTTAAATTCACTTACACAATATTTTCACTATCAGTTATATTAATAAAGAAAATAAATTAATAATTTTATGAAAGGTAAAAACATTCTCAATCTTTAATCAGGTCATTATGAGATGCTCCTTTCATATCAAAATATAAGTTAATTTACACTCTTTTATTTATCTCATAATATAATTCATTTTATAATTATCAATATAAACTATTATATTTTTTTTCACTTTTACCCTCTATTTAATATTATCTTCTATTTATTACGAAGAAATGTGATTATAATTATAAATATAAGAAATAAAATATAATACCTGTCTCACAAATAACCGTTTCACATAAATTAACAAATAATAAATATATATTTATTATGTCTAAAATACACATTATCTTTTATATTTATAAATATAATTATATTTCTTTATAATAAATCAAAAAAAATATTAAATAGAAGATAAGATTAAAAAAACATAATAAATATACATTATAAATTGTAAAATTATTTATAGATAAAAAAATTTATATTTTAATATAGACAGAATATTTTAAATATAAAATATATATTTATGATTTCTTGATTAATGTAAAAAGATAAAACAAATACCTTACATCGTAAAATAGATATACTATTTAATTCCAAATAAAAAAGAATATTTTATATGTTTCATAATATAATAATACAAATATTAAAATATAGATAACGAAAATCTATAAACATTAAGCAGAAAATTCGTCCGAGCCGAGCTCATTTAAAAAGTTAAAAAAGGGCAAACCAACAGAGCCATATATGCTTATAACCTCTCCAAAGTGATTTCTCCACTAAAAAAACTTCAGGCTTTCTTGAACGAAATAACAAGTGGGTTATCACTGAAACCTAGCCATCTTTTCCCATTCTCACTAATCACACCTAAATTTCCACACACAACTTTACAAGAACCACACACACTTGGACAATAAACAATCTTATAGCCATAAACAACATTTCCTGCTGCAGTACTAGTAGTAGTAGTAGTACTCCTCTCTATCTTAAACCAGCTGTTCACAGTATCAGCACCGGGATTGCCCAGAACCCCATTACTTGTTACATACCTCTGTCCTGTATTCCCATCAACACCGCTAATTTTCCACACCGTGGACTGCACACAGATAGTCGCTGCATTAAACACGACATTGACATCATTCGACAGCGTTATCCACTGCTGCTTTATGTCTGCAGGCAAGAATCTCAGGGGAAGCCCACTTGAGGCTTCCAGATTCTCTTGCATGATGTAAAATGGGCACGCAGAATCCTTTAAGGACAGCGCCAGTCCACCCCCGTTCCCACTCTGGAACGGGATTACGTGGTACTTCGCTCCAACTTGGAGCTGATGACCATCTGAATCCAGCACTGGAGCAGTACTACTGCTCTTTGT
>JAWZTD010000001.1:12575704-12598531 GCA_035221335.1 Echites panduratus | reverse complement strand
AATTGAAAGTAATAGATATAAAGAGATAATTAATGATGATAATTTTGTCTTTTAACCTATAACCATTTCTCCTAAAAAAAGAAAATGAACTATAATTTGGAGATAAAGAAAAAGGAAATGTGGATTATCTTTATGAGACGGGATTAGTAATAAAATTAGAAAGAAATTACAAGATAGCCTCTAATGCTGCACATGGGTGTCGGCAGAGAAAGATCATTAAGAGGCTAATAAATAATAATTCAGCTTAAGCGGTTGAATATTTATTTCATGACTTCAGTTTATAACAAAAAAAGGGTTTGTTTGTTATATTCTTTGTATTTGCAAAGTTACCTTGTTCTCTTATCTTATCAGTCTCACCTTTAAAAAAAAAAACAAATTTCACTCTCTCGTTAGGAAATTAAGGGTGATAAAATCTTAATCTTTTTTCAGTTTTTCCTATTGTCTATTTTTTTTTCTTCCTTCAGATTCAAATGATGCAAAGGAAGAGAATGTGTAGGACACTATAGAGGGAATATGCATGGGATATAACTTCATTAAATTCTGGAGTAATAAAAGTTTATTGAAATTTAATTTAGAGAGTTTATTTAAAAATTTGGAATTGAAAAGAATAGAATAAGCATTTAGCTTAAAACATATCCCAAAATATTATAAGACAAAAAGATAATACAGTAGATGGATCGGATAGGACTTATCTGATTACATCTTTGTCACTTCTTTCATCACTCAAATTAACTTTACCGCTAAAACCAAGTCAAATATAATTTTATTGAGTTTTTTTCACAACAAAGGGCCGATAACTATCTGATTGACCAAAAATCTTAAAATCGTTGACCAAATCTAATCCCACACATCGCTGTCCTTTGTTGGTGAGCACACATGTCTGTACAGTACCACAGAGTCGCGTGATATTTTCAGTACTAATAACTTCCGGTTATTTTCGGCCGGACCTGACAGGCATGCACCATCAATTATAGGGTTTCCATGCCCCCATCAGCCTCCTGGTCTATTTCCGTCCAATCACAAGTCTCGCCATCCTTACCAGTTTTTTTCTTCTTTTCTCCCATATATTATATGTAGCTAAATCTAACTCTGCTATAATCTCATAAAGTTCAAATCTAAATTAATCTGAAGAAAAATACTAATCTCCTAACTTCTTCTGCCCCAAAATGTTTTGCAGAAAGATCTTTTACCATTTCCCTTTCAGGAACCACTTTAATGAAACACACACATGTAAGTATAGCGGCTAGCTAGTTACACATTGGTCTTTTCTTTTAGCCTATATAACATACAGATTCTGAATCCCCAATCTCTTCTTCTTCTTGGCTTGTAGTATAATTAATATCCCTTGTTAAGCTCATGCTCGTAGCAGAGGATTCTCCAGCTTCTGATCTCATCTGATCAATATCTTCTTGCAAATGCGTTGCCTTCCTCTTGCTTCTACTCCTATGCCATCTTCTTCTCAGGGTCCGGGACACATCAGATTCCTCCCTAGACTTGGCCTTGCTTTCCTTTGATGCTTCCCCTGCTGCTACTAAATCCCGGTCGCTGTCACCCACACCTCTTGACAATACCGGAAGGATAACCGGCCTACCGAACAATAGGAAAATCATGAGAAGTATAGTGTACAAGTACATAGAAGTCCACACATAAGATGTCCATTTCCATCTACGCATCAATTCTTTCCTCCAGGGAAGCTGAGAATTAAGTAAAATTTCGGCCTCGTATAATTGGGGTAGAAAATCTGTTCCGGATCTAGGACTCAGAGTTATTCTTACTCCTGCACTTCTTGGGAAACCTTCCTTGTGCTTGAGCATTGGTATTTCTATGGTTTGGGTCTCTGCTATTAGTCCTAGTAACAGGGGTAGGCCCATAATGAATGTTCGAATCGTCCTGATTGGCCAACTTCTAAATTTCAACATACATGGATGACCTGCCCTTTCCAATATTTCCCCATTTCTTGATATAATTTCTGCTGTTAGCTGCAAAAGCAAAATCATCATTGATTAGAACATTCAATTTCGAGATAACTGGTATTTACCTTTTGTAGAAATTTTAAGTTTAACTTTCTTAAATATATCTTGAGCACATGAATTCCTATAAAATCACCCACTATTTATATAATTCACAAGCGAATATATTTAACTGAAATTGCAATATCTTCAATAATTACCTAAAGTAGGGCTGTTTTACTTGTCCCATGCAATAACATGATATTTTTTCATTCTTAATATTCGAAACAAATAGTATCCACTCCACCTCCACCCATTTTGTCTCCCAAAGGGACTTGACATAAGTATTTAAAAGTCCCTATTCCACTTAAAATTGACAGCTAATGAACAAAAAATTAAGGGCCAACGTTAGTCAGGAAACAGAATGTGTACCTGGAAAACCCCAATTTCTCTGTTATAATAAGATTCAGGAACCAAAAGAAGAACGGAGACATAAAAAGTATGGCCAACAGGCACCCCTTCCACCTTATTCTTCTTATTGTAAATAAGTTGCCTATGGCTATGATAGCCTTTATAGCCGTCATAGTCACCGCCAAAAGCGAACACCGCCTGAGGTTGAGCTTGAGTGTAATCAAAGTGCAGGTCTTCTCTCAGAATCACAGGCTGCTCCACCCATATTTGCACCAACACAACTCCAACTATAATTGACACAATTAATAGAAGCGTCAGAATTACAAAAACGTACACGGCGGCGAGAAACCCTAGCGTCACCTTCCTGAGCAAGATGCTGCTTCCGTGGACAACCTTAGAAGGGACTCTGCAGGCCGCCTGCACCGCCGATTCAACATGCTCTTTCGCCTTCTCGGCACAGAAAGACTCGGAGAATAGGGATAGAAATGATAAGAAGGGTGACATGAAGGCAATCAAACAGGTGGATATTATATCAGCTTGAAGTGTGGTGAACTTTGAGAACCATAATGATGGGTTCGGTAGGGTTGAAACGGTCTTCTCCTCATCTTCCTCCGCCATGGATGGTGGTGAGTTGATGAGATTTGGAACTTGAGGAGAGAGAGGTGGGAACTGTTGTAGTATATCGAAACTGCTTCAGCAGATATTCTGTAACACTTGTGAAGCATGCAAGTGCATGCTGGACACGTGTGGACTGGATGACTCATAGCTATTATAGATTTGATTGACGTGGCTTTACTGTTAAATATTTTAGTATGTTATAATTAAAAATTTTATTCATTGACCTTTATCTCCAAAATAAATCGTTTAAAATTTCTTTTTCACAATATAAATGGTTTTATGATTCTTATATTTTCTCTATTTTTGATATTCTTATTTATTAAAAGAAAGGGTAAAATAGAGTTAGTACTTAATAATAATTAAATTTATATTTAGAGTACTATATTTTATATTTTAATAAGATATGATTTAAATAATTATAAATCTAATAATAGGAGAAATTGCCAGGTTGGCTAGATTCTATTATTATGATAATATATATATGAAAAAATGCTATCTAGAGTTTGGTTAGATAGCAATCTCAACAATAATATATAATTGTATATTGACTATTAAATTTCTTAACGTATTAAATATATCAATATACTTTCCTTCTATATACTATTTTTTCTATGTTTCAAAATATAATATAAATTTTTTTGTAATATAATTTATTTTATAATTTATATTACATATTTATTTTATATATTTTTACTTTTACCTTCTATTTATTTATAATAAATAATTATAATTATAAATATGAAAGATAAAAGAATATTGTGGATAACTAATGTTATTGATTATGATGATCCCAATTTGCAACAAATTAAAGCCGAAATTTAGGAACCTAATTTGCATGTGCTTAAAAAGATTCTCTCCACGCGCAACGATGATCTCTTCTAGAAACCGCTTATATGATGTGATATGATTATGATATGATATGATATGATATGATTATGATAACATAATAACAATAACATTAACATACGTGTGCATTGTGTATCTTTAAAACCTCCTCCCCAAAAAATGGCGGGTAGCCACAAAATTTGCAGCTTCATCGCTAACAAAAATTCATAATCATCATATAATAATTAAAGATCAAAATCTTCTCTCGGTTTTCTCCCTCCTCTTCCTCCTCCTCAAAAACTTATAATGTATGTATGTGTTAACGGGTAAAAAATAGTAGTAATTGTCTTTTCAGCTTTAGCTGAAACTTATGTATGGCTTTAATATATTATGAGATCATCACTCTTCTTTTTCAAAGTTTTATTTAGCAAGAACAGAACACAGAGCATATATATGGAAACCCTACTCCAAAAAAATGGGGCGTAGGGGTAATTACTTTGGCTGAGACTGTACTGATCATGTAGGTATAGAGAAAAAGATAATTATAATTATTATTATTATTATTCTTTTGAGTTTTTTTGAGATGCAAGAGAATGCAGGGAGGAATAATTTTGATCATGATGATGATCAACAGTACTGGGGAAGACCTTTGATCGATCATAAAGATTTTATTTTTGAGTCGAAGCCAATGTTGTTTGATTGTGATGAACTGAAAATGGATGATACTACTACTACCACTACAACTACAACTACTACTACTACTACTACTACTACTATGGATCATGATATCAATGGTAATTTCATGGATACGGATGAGTCTATGGGATCTTCTTCACCTGAACAGGAATTCAGAGGAAGCATTGCTGAAAGAAGGGCTGCTAAATTAGGTTTAGATGTTTCCAGGATCAATGTTTCTCAGTTTAGGAATGTTTGCACTAGTCCTCCACTTCCATTATCCTCATCTTCACCTTCCCGTTCCCCTTTTCTTACCATCCCACCTGGTATTAGCCCTGCAGCTCTGCTTGAATCCCCTGTCATGCTTCCCAATTCCCAGGTAATATATGTTCTTAGATTGGCCTTTCTGATCCCATGAAAGGGAATTTGCCTCTGATCATTATGTGCTGAATTCTTTTTGAATTGGCATTGTATTTCATTATCCAAGAAGGGAAAAGCATTTTCTTTAAGTAAAAATTGTCTGGTTTTTGACTTGATCAATTTGTCTTATTATTCAGCCATCTCCTACAACTGGAACCTTTCCACTGGCTTCTTACAGCCATGACCGGTTAACAGTTAAATCGGTGGGCTCCTCAGGGGGGGCAGCTGATGATGATAGAGATGGTTCTGTTGATTCTTTGAAGTGTCCTGCTGATCCAACTACTCAAATGCCATTTTCTTCCGTAGCAGCAAATAATCAGGTAATTCTCCTTAATTTCAATAGATACATACATTAATAGCATTTTTCATGTGTATATCAGCACAATGGAAATTCTGAACATCCTGGAGAGTCAACAATTCAATCTTCAAGAAAGTCTGACAAGAAATTGCTATATCTAGTTGAAGTTATATATTTATTTTCAGATATATTAGTCAAATTCTAAGAGCAAGACTGAAACCTTTTCCACTCATTAGGCACTTCAGTCTTCTAAATCTCCACCAGATTCTAGGAAATTAGAAGCTACCATTAAGGGCTGTCATATCAGCAAATCCACAAAAGCTGTAGCTATGAATTGGAATGCTGCTGCTGCTGCTGAGGAAGATATGATACCATGTAATAATAATGGTGGTATGGCGGCCAATAATCAAATGCCTCAACAACTAACAGAATGTATTGAAAAGCAAACAATAGAACAACAATCACAGGGAGAAGACCAGAAAGGGACTGGTGCATCTACTGCTGGAATGACAAGAAATGCAGAAGATGGTTACTGCTGGAGAAAATATGGGCAAAAACATGTTAAAGGGAGTGAATATCCGAGGAGTTACTATAAATGTAACAACTCAAATTGCCTTGTCAAGAAGAAGGTTGAGAGGTCTCATGATGGTGAAGTAACAGAAATCATTTACAAGGGTGCTCATAATCATCCAATGCCTCAACCCCGGTTAAGCTTAGGACGTCAAGCTTCATCCGGTGAGCTGTTGGATACAAGTGAAGGTATTGGATGTTGTCCCAAAATAGAAAGTGGTGCAGGATGGAGATGTAATAATCAATTGAATACCATGGATTTTAAAGTTAGTTCAGATTGGAGGGTCTGCAGTGGTCTGGAAAGAACTTCCTCAACATCCTTTTTGAATGAGATTCCTGATCCAATTTCAATTAGCCAAGGAAAATCAGGTAGTCACATGTTTGGATCATCAGTTGAAAATCCTGAGCTTGGATCCATGATGCCTAGCCATCATGGTGAAGACGAGGATCGAGCAACTCAGGGAAGTATTTCTCCTGTGGATGATGCTGATGGAGATGAATCTGAGCCCAAAAGGAGGTAGGATTCCACTAAAGACTCTGCTTTTATGTTCATTCTGCATTTTGTTTCTTGACAATTTGCACACATTTCTAATGTTCAATTTCTTGCTCATATCAGGAAGAAAGAAACTTTCTCAGCAGAAGCATATTTGCCATCAAGATCTACCCGTGAACCTCGAATCATCCTCCAGATTGAAAGTGAGATAGATGTGCTAGATGATGGATATCGTTGGAGAAAATATGGACAAAAGGTAGTAAAAGGAAATCCAAATCCCAGGTAAGTCTTAAGTCTCTTCACCATGCATTCTCTGAGAGGGAAGGAATTCTCTTCTTTTTTTTTTTTCAATCAAGTACAAAATGCGACTGACAGAAAACAATCTTTTTGCACTTCACCAGGAGCTACTACAAATGCACAAGTGCTGGATGCCCTGTCAGGAAACATGTAGAACGAGCCTCTGAGGATATAAAATCTGTAATTACAACATATGAAGGGAAACACAACCACGAAGTTCCCACAGCAAAATCTAGTGGGACAACAAGTCTTGGAAATTCACCTCCAACTGTATCGGATCCTCATTCCATCTTGGCATTACCCAGAAATCATCACGTCGTCGTCTCAAATCCAGAAATGCAAATTCAAGATCTTTCACTTCACTATCAAATCAAACCAAATGATTTCTCACAGCCTCATTTGGTGGGGGATTTAGTGGGTGATATTAAACTTGGAGCTTCCTCCCTTTATCAAATGAAGTTCCCTCCATTGCAGAGTGCTATGTCTTATAGCCCTTTTGTGATTAGCTCCAACAGAAGTGAAACTCACACATCCTGCATTGCAGCTCCAGTAATGCCAGATTTTCCAGTGGGAGTGCCTATGAATGTAGCAAGATCTGCTGCAAGTAGTGGGTTCCATTCCAATAATCATTCAAGAATCAATAATGGCTCCGTTGTCCAATCATCCATTGGAAATCCGCAGATGAAGGAGAATGATTTGAGGTTCTTCAAGCCTAAAGAGGAGCAGAAGGATGACCATCTGTATGAATCCTCCCTTGCAACTCCTCCAGATATTGCATCTTCAACCTTGTTCTGCAGGGCTATTGGAAATTTTCCACCTTGAAAGCTTTTCTCTGCAATATTAATGGAGTTGAAAATTGCTCTACCTTTTTGTAGTATGTATAAAGGCATTCATTCAGTTTCTTGCAAATTTTGATTAGATCATCTTTCCTTTTCACATTGTGATCTTTCAACAGTATCATAAAATTCCTGTCAATTATGTTTGTAGTAAATGTAAGGAAATTTCTGAAGCGAAACCGCAGAAACAGTGAATTCCTATTGGTTTTAAAGAGCCAAAAGACTCAAACTAGACCTTTTCCTTTTCCCTCCCTTTTGAGAAACTTTCTTCCTTTTTATAATCTTTCATTATTTTTTTCTTTTTTTGGAAAGTTAAATTTCACTCATGTGGGGATATAAGAATACTAAAAAGAGAAAAATCTAGTCAAAAATGGAATTTTGTTAATTGTAAAAAACAATATAGTTTTTTTTAAATAATAAAATATCATTTTACATGAATTAAAAAGACTCGTATATCCACTGTCTTTCAGATTGATCTTATAATAAAATGGTTATCAAACTAGTTTAAAAGAAGAAATTAGATCATTTTTTATAAAAACAGTTTTCTATAATCAGAATGAACAAGTCAGTTACATTGATAAACACGTTTATTTTTCAAAAAAACCAAATTGGGTCAAATTAGTCTAAATTTAAAAAATAAAAATTTTAATATCAAATCATTTTTCAATTAAATTATAAATTTACTCAGTTAATTATTTTAAAATGAAAAAATTTATTCAAAATATACATCATTATTAAATATTAATAAATAAATAAAATATCTTATACTAATTGTTAAGTTTTATCTACAATACGAATGATCATATTTAAATCACTATAATTAATTATAAAAAAATGATTAATAACTATAAAATTATTTTGAATATTATTGTATTATACAATTATTATCTTAAATTATTAATTAAACCGTGAAGCACTAAGAAATCGATTTACAACATTCAATGATAATCCAGCTTACAAACTCTAATTTGGATTTGTTTCCCTTCTACACACCTAGATAGATTCAAATATTTACAAAAATAAAATATGATAAATATTTTATGTTCTAGAAAAGAAAAAAACATTAATTAATGTACTTAAAAGATTTACTTGCAATCCTTTAGCTCATAAAATAATCATACAAATAATTATAAAAAAAATTTTTAAATAACTATGCAATGACATAAAACACAACACCATGATGAAAACAACTAAACAGATAAAAATAAATAAATGCTCTTGGAGCTCATAATAAATAACCAGAGACCCAGAAAAACAAATAGAAAAAGAATGAATTTATTAAACAAAATGAAAATAATTTCACAAATTTTCCCCTTGTCTTATTAGGCCATAATACATGAGCAAACAAATAGGTAGATTTCGAACATTTTATTTAATTGGGACATAATGCCAAAATAAATATAACTCTTCAAACTAGATCGATCATACAGACCCAAGACACCGGCTGAAATATGTGGCCTTAGATACAATGCTCGAAAAAAGAAAGACAAAGGCAGCTACACAAACCAACTTCCATTTCCACTTTCAATTGAATTGTTAGGAAACTTTTGAGACTTAAGTTTAAACCTGCAAAAAACTGGCATACTTGGCACCTAAGAAAAGCCTTTGAATGCAGAGCAAGGCATTTTTTGTGACCTCAGCATTCTCATGGTTCATCAACTTCATCACTCGTTCCTTAGCTTTGAGATCAGTCACAATGACACGACCAGCAGGATGGTTCTGAATAAATTGGGAGAGATCAAAGCAAGCAACCGCCAGTGTTCTTGGATCAGTGGATGTCTCCAAAACTGTGAGAAGTACTCGCAGAATCTGACAGTGAGGTAATTACATCAAATTTTGGAAGATGACATTTTTATAAACTGGATTGAGTTCTTCAAATACTTCATCATCTCTTCAAATTGAATCTTACGTCCAACTTTGATAACAAAAAACTTCAGAAATTATGTCCAACCACTTTCATATGTAAACAGCTACTTTCTACAAGTCATTGTCTACTTTCTCTGAAAATTTATTATTCCCTGGAGAAGAGGTCATTAGAAAATAACCCCTTGCAACTTTTGGAGGGTAGAGTACACAAGCTTTTCCCAAGGATCCCTATGAATAAGTATGACATCCCAAAAAGTTCGAATGGCAAAAAATAATGAAAAATAATAGATGAAAATGAAAAAGATGAGCTATCCATAAGCAATATCGAATTGAATAATTTAGTTTGAAGGCATTCGTTTTTGTATTATTTCAACTTTTTTATATATAATAATGAAAAGAGGTTGTAGTTGTGTTCCACGACCTGAGGGCTTGTTATACATTTTCCCACATAGTAAAGATGACCTCTTATGCACTTATATCTTGATTTTTGCTGTTAAGGTAGAAAGTAATAATCATTTATAATGATACTTCAGCTAGTTTAGGGTCCTGTGAGAATATAACAGACAACCTAGGCAGCCTCAATGAATTCATCCCATTAGTTTCAAAGAAAGAAAAAGATGTACATTTCATCCCCCCAAAATAAAGTTAACATCAATTGAACAGATAAATGTCATAAATAGAAAGCAGACCCACCTGGAAATCATTCTCTTCAAAGTTGTTAATGTTCTCTTTCCAGAATATGGGATCTTTGTGCATTGGGGACCAATCAAGATGGCCAAGAAGGACCTCCTGCTTGTATTTATCGAAACTACTCAATTTCTTAATGTTGTCTTTTAGTCCTCCTTCCAATAGATTCAGAGCCTCCAACAAATCCTAAGGACAAAGACAACTGAATTAAGCAACTTATGCCCAGCATCTATCCACCACATGATAGGGGTAGACATCCTGGAACTATGACAGTTTATTTTAGGGTATGCAATCAGTCGGTTCTGATCGGTTGGATAACTTTGATCAACCAAACCGATTAAATTGGATGACTAGAAAAATATCCAATTCAACCAATTATTTAGATGAAAATCGAACCAATCCGATCATAATTGGATTGGATCTTAAAAATTTTATTTTTTTTCATTAAATATAAAAACTAATTAAACTCAAAACAAATATACATAAAACAAATATCTTTCAAATTTAAAAACTACATAATATCCATCCAACCAATACTCATAAATAATTCATAACTTATCCAAATATAAAACAATCTCACTCTAAAAAAAAAAAATTAAGTTAAAACGAATCACATTACATGTTATCATTTATCTTTAAAAGTAAATTAAAAACCTAACTAACTTAATTATTAGAACTAGATGACCACATAAATTGGATTGCGATGGGTTTTTTCCCCTTCTTATAATAAAATTATTGATTATATTTATATAATTGTATAGATTAATTATATAATATATATATATTTTCGGTTTGGTCGGTTATCCAATCAAAAAAATTTATCTAAATCAACCAATCCAATTTAATCAATTTTCTAGAAAATCCATACGCTCAAATAATTGGATTTTAATTGGTTTACATTGGATGGGTTTGGATCGGTTCGGTTGGATTGGATGAAATTGGATTTGTACACCCCGAGTTTATTTGACCACCACTAAAAATGAACCAAAGGAACTGCAGGAGGGTAATTCCCATCAATGGAGAATAACAGAAAGGGTAGGGGAAATTAGAAGGGCAAACAAAAAGAAAATTGAAGATATATTCTATGATAGTTCTATGCTCATAGGTTGAAAAAAAAATTGAAGATTACCTTTGGCCTAGATGAAGAAAGGGTAGGGGAAATTAGAAGGGTAAACAAAAAGAAAGAAAAGACACAGACAGCCTTATCTCATTATCAATTATAGCAAGTAGGGTTTTAAGAACTTGGAAGAAAAACTGCTGTCTGAGATCCATGTGATCAATCTGAACATGCAGGTGCATAAATCATAATGCTTTTGACTAGTATCACCATTACTGCATACTGGACTTTGTAAGGGGGTTTTGCAATGCATGTCAAATTCGTCAACATGGTGTAAGCTTACCATGTTAATCAGAATTATGTACCACAAAATAATCAAAAAAAGGATCAAACTAAAACAGCGTAGTTTCTTACCTCATCATTCCATGCTTGTGCTTTCAAACTTTGAACAACTTGTAACAGCCCCAAGTCCACCATTTGAGTACCAAAATTCCCCTTTGGGAGCAAGTTCCTAAGAGTTAAGATCACTACCCTGACTACCTACCCAATGCCAACAAACCAAACATCATTAATTCGGAGTTCTAAAAGTATGTTTGGATAGAAGATTTACAAACAACTATGAACATGAACTGTGGCTGAGCAAATAAAGAAATCTAAAATGAAGTGAAGCACATAGATTTGCAAGAAACAGCAAGGCCAAAACAGAATTGAATTGTAATTATGAGAAAAATAAGAACTTACTTTTTCCTTTGTTGAACCTTTAACAACTTCAGTTAATCGTGGTAGAGCCCTAGAAGTAGCCAAATACTCAACAGCTGGTTCATAGTAAGATAAAAGCCAGACGCAGAGACATGTTTCATATAGGAGCTGTTCCAAAAAGAAAGAACATTAATTAGAAAGATTGCATCTGAATTGATGATGATTCAACTATGAAAATAACAAAATTTTTATCTGTTACAGTAGAATGAGAAGCATCCTGTATAACTGCCAATTCATAAAATCCAGATACTGTGGATGCACTGAATAAAAGTTGTAGTTTGGCTGGATCACAATTATTTAATATTAAAGAAATAAGATGTGTTACCTGGATGGACTGCTGAGTAGATGCTGGCGATATTAGAGGAACAAGCAACTTCACTCCATCTGCTTGAACAAATGAAGATCGAACCACGGGCTCTCTAAGGAGAGTTGCAAGGCAATTAATGGCAGTGGGAATGCCCCGAATAGGATGAGAAGGCTTCTTCAGCTGCACATATGTAGGAACCTTGAGATTTATGCATTCAATCTTTGATTAATTAAAGAATCAAAGACATGGATGGAAATTAAAGCTTCACAGAGTGATTCTTTTTCACCCAGAGGTTCTTCATTGAGTGATTCTTCGCTACTCATGGGTAAAAGAAAATCAGAGGTGCAATCAGTTAGGTCACTAAGAGAAGACCAAGGGCTTGGATTTGTGAATTTGTGCATGTTTATTCTTATTGTCTTCTTTTTGCTCGAATAAATCAATAACAGCATGGAACAGATGAAGCCACTTCTATGCCAATCTTGCAAAACTAAATCTTTGAAGGCTAAGTAGGCATGTCAGTAAATCTTTGTGCCTATCATCTCTTAACATTGTCCACAATTGCAGGAGTTTTTGTAAATATTCAATCTAGAGAAGAGGTCTCTCTAAAGTTTTGGCATAATTTAACCAAAATTTTGAATTCCAAATACTATGAATTCATCCTACTACCGCACTGGTACCTAAATATATATTTTCCACCAAATGCTGCCCCCCAACGTTCCTACCTCCCCTAGGGAAAAATAGCAACCCTAGATGAAAAATTAAAGAAACATAAGCAAAAGAAACAACAATGACCTGTGAGCAAAGCCATTCCACTAGGCCCTTCAAAACATCATCTATGGAAGATTTCTGTTTTGAATCAGATGCTTCTCCATTTGCAATGATACCATCCTGAAGCTTTGGCCTAGCACTGAAATAGTAGAAAGACGGAAGCTACAACTTAGCAAAATAAATAGCTCTGTTAGTTTCAGCTTAACATAAAATCATGGATTTGGTACCTTACTAAAAGAGACAATATCTTACAGCTCTTCTCTTGTATAAACCAGTTACCTTTCCAGAGCAGTCTGCAAGAGCAAAAGGGAAGTGGTTAAGTGCTTTCACTTTTTCCAGGAAAGGGTGAGAGTAAATACTTAACTGAGGAAACAGAGAACTATTTCATTAAGAAGGTACAAAACTATTTTATGAATAAGGAGAGAAATCTGAACTCATGCAGCAGAAATAATATTTCAATGTGTTTAAGAAAAGAGCAAAGAGACTTTTGTTCAAATAGTGAAAATCTGGGAACCAAAAAAACTAATGAAATTCAAACATTTCAGCAACAGAATTTAACCAACTAAATAAACTTCCATTGTATGATTGGTGCTTTATTGTAAATTCTGACATCAGAAATTACTGTTGTTTGTCACTTTTCCATCATCTTCAGACTAGGACAGCATGGATCAGAAAGCCAATGAATCAAATAATCCAATAATTAAAGTGCCTATGAAATATAATTTTCATAAGATATGAACATAATCATCTTAACAAAGGTCAACAAAAAACATGATATAACTTGCTTCTCTTGCACAAAAGCATAGGATCTTTCGAACAGTGTCTTCTAGAAGCAGTTCTATGAAGCTCTGATTGCAAACACTCATTAGGTCTCATGAGTCCTAGACGGGAACGAGATGTATAAAATTAATAGTAGGGAGATTACTTAAAAGAGTTTTACAAATTATCAAAATAACCAAAAGGACCAAACCATATTACTAAGAAGTCGAGATATCACAAACTATATATTTACCGAAGGAATGGTTCATAAGTGTCTTCATTTGCCAGAGACTTGTCATGGAACAATCTTCCTCTTTTGGGGTTTGCTGCAAAGGGAACATAAGCAAATCAATCAAAATTATAAATTATTGTAACATCTGATTGTTAAGGCAGTAAAAATATCATAATTATTCATAGCTCTATTATTTCCTTACTCACCAGTAAGAATCTCATCAATCAAGGCTAAAACATATTCTACAGTTTCTTCCTTGAATATATCTCGTAAAATGCTGACAAAGACGCGAACATAAGCTGGACCATCCTGTTAAGTGTTACTCCCATTAGACAAGCAAAATATAGTTCCTTAAACTCATATCCAGTAATCCAGTAACACTCTTGAAAACTTCAACAACAAGTGAATAAGAAGCCCACCAACAAGACCACAGGAGAGGCTGTAGTAGAAACGACACTAACAACAGCAACTTTAAATTAAAGAGTTTGATATAGATTAACAAGATATAAGCATCTAAGGCCATCTGATGTTCTAACTCTCTCAAGATGAACCACCCACCCCAGCCCCAAAAATACCCCAAACATGCCTAAAGAAGGAAAAAATGTAGTAGAAGAAGATGATGAAACCTATGAGTTAAACCAATATAGGAAATGTGCGAAGAAAACAGTAGTTAACAACCAGATAAAATTACAAAAAGTTTTGAACTAAATAAGGTGCAAGGGGTACTTCACTTTTTTATTCTAAATACCAGAAGTGAACAAAAGACGAACTCAATTAATCAACCCCTATTTTTATACTTTCCTTGAATGACCTTTACAACAAGTACAAACCCACAATAATGTTGCCCAATATTTCTATAGCATATCAACATTATTCACTGCCATACCACCATCATTCGCTCTCAAATCAAAAGTCTATTTGCAAACAGTCACCCAATAATAATCATCCATTTCTATGGGTGTTGTTTTGCATATGGTCAATTCAGATTTTGAGAGAGAATTTTATTTATGCACAAATTCTATTCCATGGCATTGAATTTCGTAAAAGATGCATCATTTCTAACATAAGTGAAGTTTGACCATGTGGTGAATAAAGAGAAACGAAAATCGATATAATGATTGACTTTAGGAACAGTAGAAAAGAACATTACCTCATCCAGCAATTGAGCTTTGTAACTCTCAGCTTTTTTATCATATCGCCTTAGCAACTGAAGACCAGTTCCTGTGATCAGTTTAGTTGTCATGTATGTCTCCCATGGAATATCTCTCCTCAAAACCTGAATGAGACAATCAGATCAAGTACTTATCTGGTGATCTGATCAACTTGCAACAGTACCATCAATGCAATAGCAGGCAACCTAGGCATCTATAGTTTAGCAGGAAACGAATCCAAATACCAAGTCTAAATGGCATCATTGTCTTGACCAACTAACTTTTCCAGATGCACATAGAAGCTTGTCCTTTTCCAAAGAGATACTATAAAGATGACACTGTGATAATTACTGACCATGATCCTAAAAAATACTTCCATAATCATAGTTCTACAAAATTTTACCTAAGAATCCGAATGCAATTGTTGCTATTTCCTTCATTCCCCATTTCTCCCGTTGATAACATCAAAGCCAAAGTACTTTGAAAACTTAGATTTTATTATCAGATGATCTGAGTTTTTTGCAGTAACATCGGATGCTTGGTTGCCAATAACCAAAAAAGTATGAAATCAGCAAATGCAGTAGACCATGTCAGAAGTTGCATAACTGATATTTTGTGGGAGATAAGCTTTGTAGAATTGCTACATACAAAAATTTTCCATATATAGCATAAAAAAATAATAAATAAAAATTAAAAAATCAAGTAAAAACATTTAGAGCACAAGGTGTTCTGTTCGCCTTTAGTTTATGGTATTTTCATCTGGCCACTGTCGAGAGATTTATCCAGAACCCATAAAGGCTCCCAATACTCAATATGGTTGAATCACTTCCCACCATAATAGTACATTCAAGCAAAAATTGAGCTACATATTTTTCTTTTGATGCTTCCTTTCCCAAAGAAAGGAATAAAATCATCTCTCTTGCATATGACATGCCAAAAAAGTTTTCTTGTTTTTTTTCCAGGCATCCTAGATCAATCAAGTGACGAGTAATGATGGACAAGTCAACCTTCTATCAAAGTGATTACATTGCAAATTTCTCCCAAAGCAGTATCAAAACTGCATTCAGACTCAACCAAATAAATAACGGCATCAACCCAATATATACAACTTGATATATCTGCAATTATGAAAATTAAACATGACAAAATATATATATATAATCACAGTTTAAGCATTAATTCATCTCCTGTAGCCCTAGTTCACCCGCAGAAAAGACCAGAACAAATCCCTTATGGTTTTTAACTAGAACCCTCACCCATCAATTCTTTTATCTAAGAATCGAACCAAAATAAGACAATTCAACCAAAGATTACAATTCAATTTTAAGGGCGAAATTTGCATTGAGCTTTGCATACAAACCGTTACAGATCAGAAGAGCTAAGTACACATTAATCCGACCAAAAAAAAACAAAATAGAAATTCAAGTTTTGATTAAATAAATGGATAATATCGAATTTGCACCTGCTCGGTTGTGAGCTCAGCGTGATCCATCGTCATTGTGCACGTACGTATGTTGGTCGTCGAATCCAAACCGCAGTTGAAAGGCAATCAATCTGAGATCCCAGTCTAAGGTCGATCTTCCTCCCTTACTGATTAATGGCAGTTCTCCACGTTTTCCTTCTAGAGACGTGATGTTTTTTTTATAATTGGGTTAATTACATGGTTGCACTCGTGACATTTGTTCAATAGACCCCTTGAAATAAGAAAAATTACATGAACAACCAAAAGGTAAGCCAAACGGCCGGAACCCATTCCTATATTCCATTACAAACAAATTAAACTTTAAGAAAATAGTACTTTGATAAATATTTTTAAAATAAAATTACTTTGCATTATCTTGAAAGTAAAATTTTTCATACACTAAAAAATTATTAATTTTTTTATAAAGATTATGTTCCTTCATAATATAATAAAATTAACCATATTTTATTAAATTCACAAATTTTTTCATCTGATCCCGATAAATTAAATAAAAGATTATCAACTAAAATTTTTTATCATGAAAATTAAGTAGTCTAAAGTGTAGCTATAAATAGGATACAATTGAGTAGTACATAAATAAAAGTCTATATAAGGTAAATCGTGAGTTTATATGAATTTTCCAATCTTAACGGAGAGCAAAAAGTATCAAGGGAGAAGTATAGTTGATCACAATTAGTAAATGATGACTCCCTAATATTATGGAGGGAATGGCTTTCATGTTGATTTCTTTTATTGAAATTTTATTTTAGTAAAAATAGATGATAAATTGTAAATTGGTCTAGAATATTAATTGTTTAAGCTATCGTGATTATGAACTCGAGTAAGCATGCCGGGTCAAAAATATCATACTGGTTGACGATCAAGTAATCAGTTGGAGATGCAATAATAAATAAATAATATTTAATTCAAAACAATTAATTATGGGAAGTGGTGCAAGTTGTAACTCAATATACAAAGGAGGAGAAAATCATATTTACCTAAAATACTTTGGTTAAAATTGGAAAGTATCGAAGGGTTAGAGACAGCGATCAATCTTGAGCAATTAATGAGTATCAAATTCTACTGCCAAAACAGCAATCACTTAGCATAATTAGGGGAATTACCATTAATAAAGTTGACCAAAGATTGCCAAAATCTCTCCTCATCTTTATAAGTACTTCTTAGGCAAAAGAAACAAACTCAGAGAAATTCATTGATCCTGAAGGTGACTTCTCCAAAGCCATTAAAGTACTTAAAAAAAGGTGCTACTACCGTGTTTTCTTACTTTATCACTTACTTAGTTCTTCTTCTCTCTTGCATTCAATATGTCATTTTTTTTCATGAATTTTATGTTAATTTTCTTTGATTACTTACTTTGAATTTCTTTCTGCGTTTCAATGTTTTTCTGTCTATGCAATTTTTATTTATTACTACAATCATAACAAATGTATAAGAAAGAATCAGAGAACAGCCACGGCGGTGTTGTGTCTTTCTCTTCTGATAATGTCAGTGGGGGTGGTGAGAGGACGTTGTTTTGCTCATCAAAAGGTAAAAAAAACCCCAACAATAATATGTAAGTGCTCAAATATTGAATGTAGAAATAGAATCTATGAAGCCATTTTGTGTTTTATGTTTTAAGTTTCATTTATTCTTTCTCTCAACTTTTACGTTATAAGGAGACAATGATCGCATGTTTCATGAAGAAGAAGCTTCCCAGAACTGGGTCTTGCCTTATATAAAAGTTCTTAGAATTTCATCTTTTGTGCGTTTGTTTGAAATCATATGCTCAACTTACCATTTTGCTTGACAAAAAATAATGAGTCCTTCTGTACTTTGATACATGATTTTGAAAGATGGGTCGAGCAAAGGCAAGCATGGAACTCATAAGCAACAAGAAATCTCGTAGAGTAACCTACGAAAAGAGAAGAAAAGGTTTAGAGAAGAAAGCTCATGAACTGTCAACTCTTTGTGGTGTCAAAGTTGGCTTGATCATTTATGGTCCTAAGGATGCCAGCAGACCAGCGGAACCCAACATTTGGCCTGAGAATCATCAAGAAATCCTCAGCTTAATCAACTCTTACAAGGAAGAAAACGTGGAAGACCGCCGCCGGCGAACCACCGACTTGTCCATGTTTTACCGGGACAGGACAAAGAAAGCAGAAGAAGAACTTACTAAACTGCACAAGAAGAACATTGAAGCCAAGCTCCCCACATGGGATGATCATTATGACACGTTAACATCTGAGGAACTGATACAATTTGGTGGGCTGCTGGAATCGAAAACTCAGGGCATGAGAGCCAGGCTTGAATTCATGAAAGGGACTCAAACCTATTTTGCAGATTCTGCATCTGGAGCTTCTAGTAGCATAATGAGTTCAACTGATCAAAATATTGCTCCATTACAATCACAAGATCACAACTCTTATGTTGTTCAGAGCTTGTTTAAAAGGAGCAGCATGCAGCTGGAGATCATTCAGCAGCAGCCGGTGACTGCTTTTCCCCTGACACAGTATGGCGGCGGCTGCCATGTGCCGCTTCATAACTCATTCAGTGCCAACGCAATAGCAAACAATCAAAAGACAATGATGCAGATGAATGATGGCGGTGGCTCTAACAGCAGTTCCATGTACAATACTGATAAGAGTCTAACTACATATAATAACCACCAGGTTATCCCGGCTGTGCCAGAATATGTGGATGGAAACCAAGTTGAAGCTCCACTTCGGTATTATATTCCGGCCATGCAGCCGGTGTTTCTGCAATACCCTTTAAAATCAAGAGGTTCCACTCAAATGCACAATGCACAAATGGAAGAATATTATCAACAAATGGGGAATTTCCAATATACAAATCAGAAGTAGAAGAGAATTAGATAGATTTTCCAGTACCTCTAGATGATGAAGTAGCTTTCCTAAACAGCATAGATATAGTTTAAATTGTCAAAACACTTGGAAATTTCAATACCATTTTATGAATTAAGAAGAGATTTAACATAATTAACCAATTTCTTTGTCAAACACCATAAATGCTTCAAGCAATGTTAACACTAGATGCAATCAGGAGTTTGACTAGTTTATGCCAGCAATAAAGGTGAGCAACTAAGCCTCATGCATTTGCTCCCAAGCAAGAACCATATAAGAAATTTGATGTGGTGCATGCATGTGTGTGTGTGTGTGTGTGTGTGTTTGTGTCCAAGCAAGACTAATGCACCATGTCTTTTTTCAATTGCTGAAAACCCCTTTTCTTCCATTCTCATTTCGAAATCATGTTATCCATACAGAATGATGGCTGCAATGGCACAAAAAACAAGTATTTCTTATTGTGCTACTAGATTCTGTAACATGCAAGGGATCCTGTATGCTACAGAGGCAACAGACACCAGATATCAACCCTCTATCAGTTAATATTACAAGTAACCCCAGAATACAAATTGGTAGCACAAATTACAGTAACAAAGATTCCCATTCATACTTCTTAAATGTTAGCCACAACAAAATTAGCTTTCCCTACACATAGAGGGAAACAAGTAATATGGAAGTGGCCAGATAATTATAGCTTATGATTTTGTTAGGTGTTGATACCAGGAAAAATCAGCACCTGACCGTCCATAAGCACAGTAAACTTCCACCACAGATAAAGACAAAGTGCCACAATGGAAAATAATGATTAAACAAATCCAGAAGTCAAGCTATGGGCTTCCCGAACAGGCAACAACATAAAGCTGGAGAATAGGAAGCCAAGAAAATAGATCAGCACAACCGTTAAATAAATAGCATGCAGATCATTTGTAAACGTCATATTGAAATGCATCTTCACAGAAAGGTATGTTAATTTCCCAACGGCAATACACACAAAAGAACAACTAAAACATCAAAAGGTTTCTTTACAGAAAACAGATGCAATAAATCCATCACTTGAAGCCTCTGCCTTTCTCTAAAGGTTCATAATTAAAGACTAAAAACATTTTAATTGCAACACCTACGAAAGTCTTTCTTCCTTCAAAAGATAAAAATGGAAGATGAGTCTACATCCCACGATTTGAACCAGCATCAGTAAGCATGAGATAAAAGAGATCTTCAGTCACAGAACAGCCCAACTACATGTACACAGGCAGACATTTAGCTCCTGCTAAGTTATATAATCTTTGTGATACCCCAATAGTAATGATATTTATGTTTTGCACCCTTGGAAAATAACAAATAATAGATGATATAAATTTTTATGAACCTCGTTTAAATTATTTCATTGATCATTTCAATTACTCGGTTAGCATATGAGAGGAAAAATATAATGAAGGCATATGGACAGAAGATCGTATGATTCAAGGCAAAAAGAAAGTATGTAGAATTCCTAGACATTAATCTATCACATATATAGACATGAAGTCATCCTTGGAAAGCACAGACATGCATTGCATCTGCAGTTCACAATCTTATACAACCAGAATATTGCAGATTGAAAAGTAAAAATAGATTTCAACATTCTATGATGCCATACATTCCCGAAGAGGCTAACAAATAACAAAAGGAACATTAAACTTTCAAGCAATATAAGAAATTAGATAAGCACACAACTCACTGAATCATGCTTGGGAACAAAAATTTTCGAAAAAAATAAAATAATTAAAGATCATGTGGCCAAAATTCAGTTCTTTGCCATCACAAACAACAGATCAAGGGGGGGAATTTTAAGACCTTTTAAAAAGGAAAGTAAACACAAATGGACGAGACAGAATTATTGCCTAAATGATGAAATAGTCCAAGAAACCCATCAGCAATAATAGGATCCTAATATAAATACACTCACTTAGGAAGCCTGCAAAATACAATCTATCTTTCCATGACGAGAAATTGGATAAAATATAAAGTTCTAAACAGATTCATACCATCACTATAGGAATTAGGAGTGGATAGGATGTTAAAACAGCCAAAAAAAGAAATGCACCAAAGGTGAGGAGAAATTCACATTATGGTATGACTTAAACAAATTCCATTCATCAAAAAATCATCCTTAGCACAAACATCACCTTTTTCACCAACCCAATAAATAAAAATTCACAAAATACAATCTATCTTCCCATGATGAGAAATTGGATAAAATATAAAGTTCTAAACATATTCATACCATCACCATAGTGAGTAGACAGGATGTTAAAACAGCCCAAAAAACAAATGCACCAAAGGTGCGGAGAAATTCACGCTATGTTACAACTTCAACAAATTACATTCATCAAAAAATCATCCTTAGTACAAACATCACCTTTTTCACCAACCCAATAAATAAAAATTCACAACCAATGCCAAGTACATAATCATGGGGCTTTTAATCACCATCAGAAAAACTTAATTTATCTATCAAAATAATCAAAACTTAAAATCCATGATCAGTAGATAAACTAACAAAAAATTCCACATCCACAAAAACGAACAATAATGGATCTAACACTGCCCATATATTTATATCGATAATCCATCCTTACAACATTACACCCAGAGATAAGATAACTTAGACAACCAGAGAATAAAAATCATTAAACTTATTGTCCATAGTCGTGAGAACATCAGCACGAGTATTACTACTACAGCGGTAGTCCATCACCAAACGTACTCATTTCTTGAAGCTGCCTCGAACGCCAGGTTTCGGCTTATTGGGGTCAGGGGTACTCACGCTTGCGTGGAGATTATTAAGCTTGGATTCATCAAAAGGGATCTTGGGGTGTCGAGCTTCGTGGTGAATCTGCATAGATTTCATATCAGGGGCTGTGATCTTGCAGAGAGGACACTCCAGCTTGGCATGTCCACCTTTTTCTTGGCCTGACCTATCGGCCAGCCCGGCCTTACCTCCGCCTCTGTTGGTGGTTGCAGCATCGACCTTGGAAGCTATTTCCTTCGCCGTGTGCTTCTTTGGCTTGGCTTTTCCGGTCATGATTTTTTTTTTTTTTTTTTTTTTTTTTTTTCAACCTGTGGCAGCCTGGAGGATTGGGGATTGGAGATTGGGTACCGCGGGAGAGGGGTAGGAAGAGAACTGAATCTATTGAAAGAACCCTAGATATAGGTGGACAAATTATCAACTGATTATGTTTGATTTGTAAAACAATTATTATTATTATTTTGATTTGTGAAACAATAATAATAATTATTATTATTATTGTTATTTTCATAAATAACAATAATAATAATTCTTTTCCCATTATTTGGTTTGAAAAAAATTAAACCATTCCAATATAAATTATGCAAACAAAATATCTAACTTACCATTTATATTAGGTATACTTTATCTTTAAACTACTCGACTATATAGAATTGATTTGATTAAACTTTTGAAAATGAAAATTTTTAAAATCAAACCTATTTTTTTATTCATAATCAAACCCATCTAAATCTAAAA
>JAWZTD010000001.1:12541865-12552694 GCA_035221335.1 Echites panduratus | reverse complement strand
AGCCACAACAGCGGCAGAGGACAAGCGGCGGCGGGTTCAAGTGGTGGCTGCGGCGCTGGAAGAAGAAAGAGAGAAAAAGGGAGGAAGAAAAGAGAGAAGGAGAAGGATTTTTTGCTGCTGTTGCTGCAGCTAGGGGTCCAACACAGCAGCGGGGGCAGCTGGGCACAGCAGTAGCGGCGGCTTCGCTGGAAGAAGAAATAGTAGCTGGAACAAGAAAGAGAGGAGGAAGAAAGAAGAAAAGGGAAGAGGAAAAGAGAAAGAGAGTGAAGATATTTTAGTAATTTATAGGGGTATATTTAGTTTTTTTGAATATGTATTTAATATTTATGGTACCCTTAATAATTTTGGGGGTATAAATATCCACTCTCTTAAAAGTTTAATGACTAAATAAAAAAAGTATAAGTTTAATGGTAAAATTGATATTTATGCTTAATTATATTTGAAAAAGTAGAAGAAAAAAAACCCTGACTCCGTTAGCCAGTCTGGCAAAACTAGGACGGTCTAATCCGTCATGCTTAGGAAAAAACCAGCTCGATCCGCCCCGTTGCGGCCCTAACCCAGCAGGACCACTGACAGTGTAAACCTTGGCCCCGGCTTCAGGCGAGGCCCGCCCATTCTACGCTGCTATGTTATTAACTAACCTAAAGATTTAAGTTGGACGTTTTAACACAATTGATTGGAGGTAAGTAAAATTCGTTGCTGACCAAAAGAGATCCGATCAGATCCGATCCGGTTTCAATAGAGACACTGCCAAGTCTACAAAGGGTCGTTACTGACCAAATGCTAAGCGAGTATCATTTCATTCAAAATAAAATAAAATACTCGCGCGAGTGGGGGAAAAAGAAAATGAGGCGTCGGTTTTGGATGAAACAAGAGGTGCGAGTGACCTAAAAAACGAAAAAAAAAGAAAAAAACAGAAAAAAGAAAACAAAGAGAGTAAAATGTGTGTGAGCGTGGCAGGAGGCATGGATGGTTTGGTTGGTTGGTTTTTATTCTTCCCCACCCCTACCCTTCTCCCCTCTTTTTTTTCTCTCTCACATACAACACGCACTTGCTCTTCCTTTCTCTCTCTCTTCTCATCTCTCTCCTTTTTTCGCGTTTCTGTGGAGAGGAGAAAACGCTGCACTTGTCTCACATTTCTCTCTCTTTCTCTCTCTTTCCTCCATTTTCTTCTCCACCTGCTTCCATTATCTCTCTCTCTTTCTCTACATTTTCATCTGGTTTTTTCTGTGTTCTTTTGATCGAGTTGAAAGAGGGAGGGGGGTTGGGACTGAATTTGCAGTGTTGTGATTCTTCTGGTGTGCGGGGAGTGTGAACAGAATCAATGGGAATTCCGGCTACTGTTGTTGGAGATTATGTTAGAGTTTGATTAATGGACGTAGTCATCGCAACAGTAGGACAATTGTTTTCATGGATTTTGATGCCGGAATTCCAATGTCCAGGGCTTCTGTCACGGAAGGACCTCCGTCTCTCGACCAAGGTTCACTTTACTCACTTTATCATGCCCAATCTCGTTATTTCTGCAGGGCGTTTGAATTATATGATGAGGAAAATTTTGAATTTTGTAAAAATTGGTGCTTTTTTTAACTCCATGTACGATTTTTATGGGTTTGATCATCCTTCACTGGGCAAAACTTACTAGATTTTCTTCGACTTTTTGGTGTCTGCATGAATGAGAAGAATGGTTTTGCGTTTTGTTTCTGGGAAATTTCTAACATGCAGCTGGGCCTGTTTTTTATGTCTGCTATATTTTCTTCGTTTTCACATGATCGTCGTGGAGAATTGATTACAATTTGCATGCAGCAACATCTGGACCAAATTTTTATGCTTTATTTTCAATAGCTCTCTAAGTTTTGCTGCTCATATGATTTTGAGATATAAGAATAGCACCAAGTTTGCAGAAAGATATTCAAGTGAACCGGTTGGTGATTTTCCAATTAATACGAAATGTGGTATCTTTGTAGCTTCGGGCGTTATTGTTGCATTGGGGTTTGCAACTTATAAGGATATCAGTAGAAGTTTTCTCAGTGAGTGTGTCATTTTCACAGTTTTCTGGATTACAATTTGGTTTTACAACCTTTTTGGGATGGAAAGAGGTTTTTCCATTACATAAAGGAAATGGAGTTTGACTGTTTTCTTTTTCCTTTTTATATAGTCTTGATTTTTTGAATTTTTGCAGTCTTGCAATTTAGAAGTTAATTTTGGTGACTAGTTTACGAAATTCATTCCTTTTTTGCTAAAGCATAGAGATTTATCACACATTTTATACCACAGAAGAAAATCCTCGGCTCAGAGTTGAGAAATGGGATTTACTGGATTATCTGCTTTCTTGTCTAAAGTCTTTCGTAAAGCTAGAGGACAACTTGTTAACGTAAGAGCTATTGGAAGTTTGTGAACATGGTTGGGGTTTTGTGTTAAAAGTAAAAATGAATGACTCCAATAGCCCTACTTACGTAGGTGCATCAACATGGTGTTAACTTTTAGATTATCCTTTTTGTTATTTCAGATGCTTTATGGCAGATGAACTTGAGGTCTATGGAAGCAATCGAGTCTGGGGGTTATCCTGTCCGAGATGGTGAACCAGACTGCTCTTACTACATCAGAACAGGTCTATGCAGATACGGAGCAACTTGCCGGTTTAATCATCCTCCAAATCGTAAACTGGTAAAATCGATTGTTAGATCGTATTATTGTGGTTTATTGGTCGTACATGGATTCCTTAAAATTCAGATATGTACAGGTAGCATTTGTATGCAACATTAAAATGAGACTGTAACTTGTCTTTTGCTGCTTGAGATTTAGTGTCAAACATAAATGGTATAGAGTAATAAGATCTGAATCCCCTTAAGAGATTGAAAATCCACCCTTTTCTTTTCCATCTTAACGTGCATAATGATTTTTGACCAAAAAAATTGGTTGATGTAATTTGTTGCTGCTTCTTTGTAACTGAACTTTTAAGGTTTTGTGGATCTATTTACAAATAGTGCTTCGGAGAAGGCAAGATGTTCATTTAGAAATTACTGAACTGCAGGCTATAGCAACTGCAAGAATGAGAGGGGAGTATCCCGAAAGACTGGGACAACCAGAATGTCAGGTATGCACCAGTCCCAGAAATCTCCATTGACTGTCAGGTTCCTCTTGGTTGGGGAAATTTGAATTTCTGTGAGAATTTTTCTTTTCTTTATGGATGCCACAAATACTCTCTCTATTAAGATTTAATAGAATCAGAATTTTGAGGACCCCGCACCCCCACTTTTTTCTTTTTTTTTTAAACTTTCCTGATGGTAGCCTGATGCATTGTCACATCCACTGGTGTTCTTTAATTGATTCAGAGGAATATTGATGTGCAAGCATCTGGTATTGTTTTCTGTTTTGTTCGGTTATCAATTTTTTATATTTCATATGGACTTTTTTTTTTTCTCTAGAATTATGTAGTTAAAAATTCTTTGTTAGTGTCTTTTGTGTTTGCTCTTTGGCTCAAGTCTTCATGCCCTGTCAGAGTTGGCATTTCTTAATTTTGGACTGGTCTCATATTTATTTCTTCTGTTTTAGCTAAGTTATCTTCGGTTTTTTTTTTTGTAATCATTCTAAATTATCATTGAACGTTTCAGTATTACTTGAAGACTGGAACTTGCAAGTTTGGAGCTACATGCAAGTTTCATCATCCTCGGGACAAGGCTGGGAGTTCTGGAAGAGTTACTCTGAATATTTTAGGCTATCCACTCCGCCCGGTTTGAACTTTTAAGCTGCTTATATTGTTTGATGATAATCTTTTTAGGTTGGAACAAATAGATTATGCATACATCACCTATTTGAATCCTAGAGTTCCTTTCATTTTTAATCAGTTTGCTTGATTTTCATTTATGAATCCTGCACTGACCTTTAATATGATTAAAAACAGCAACATGTATTCTAAAGATAGTTTCATCTTACAGTAAGTATGAAACCAGCCATTGCTGTTGTAATTTTTCTTTTCAATTGTGTTATTCGTAAACATAGTGATTAATAATGAATTGTTGGAAACTATGCATTCTTTTGATGACAGTAAGGTTGCATTTTGGACAAGCTTTTAGAGTTACGTGTTTATTTTGAGAAAGGAAAAAAAAAGGGTACACCCAACCATACCAAAAATATTTGGTCCCGTTTCCTTTCCTGTTTGTCTCAAAGTATTTGTCCTTTTCCTATGTGAATTAATCACTTATGATTTTTTCAGAGAAGTTCTAGCCATATTTAACCTCCCACATCAATAATTTATTTTTTTGCAGTAACAGTGATACCTGTACTGAAATCTTGTAAAGCAAAGGGACTTTGCTTATATTAATAAAAAATCAATGACTTAATTGGCTGACTCTATTCATTTACAATCAATGACTCAATTTCCTTTATTGATGTTGGAATTTTTAAGAAAATTAAATGAGGGTGTTTATTTTTCTTCTACTAAATACCATGTAATTTATTTAAATACTAATGGGGACATTTATGCTTGGTATGGATGAGGTATTTGGATAAGATCTATTATGCTTCCGGTTGGATGCGTGTGGATGTTGTGTGTGTCCTATCATACTGGATAAGTTAATAAAATAGTTAAAAATATGTTCAATGAATAGCCGATATGTGAAAGTTAGGAAGGCATATCTATAGTATCGGACCAATATGTTGGCATTTTAAATTTTGAGGGAAAGAAAAAAAGATGTAGACAAGAATTTTTGTCTATATGTAGCTGAGATTTCTGGAGGGATGAACTGGCAAAGATAACTTATCTCTTTTTAATCTAGGGAAACAAAACCATCTATATACAGGTAGCATAAAGTGGAAATCAATAAATGTACACGTGATCTTTTTCTTCTGTTTTTCTGTGTCATCTTACTTCTTCTTCCTGTCAGAGAAGGTGGTTTTAGTTATAAAACTTCCTGGTTTTCCTCAGATGAGGTGGTAATCCTCTCTCCTGAATCTTACACCTTCTTTGGTTTAAGTGTTTGATTGCATCTCAAATAGCGATTACTTCTATAATTTAAGAATGAGTAAACATCCATGCCATCTTGCTTCAGTATCTATATGTCATGCTAATAATATGATGTATGAGAAGACAAGCTCTCTTCTCCATAGGAGAGACCACTTTAGTGGTTTTTCTTTTAATTTTAATTAATATATGCTCTCTTGTGTCCTAATCCGCAGAATGAAATTGACTGCACTTATTATTTGAGAACTGGACATTGCAAATTTGGTAGCACTTGCAAATTCAATCATCCCCCACCAGCAAATATGATGGTCTCAGTACGTGGTTCCCCAGTCTATCCTCCTGTCCAGTCGCCAACAAATCCTGGACAAGTATCATATCCAAGAGCTTCTTTTGTCCCCAGTCCACGCTGGCAAGGTCCTTCAAGTTATGCACCAATGCTACTGCCTCAGGGCGTGGTTTCTGTTCCTGGATGGAATGCATATACTGTAAGTGTTCCGTATTGTCATATCAATTCTGATTGGACTATATACATTTATATGTTCTTGCCTTATCTGGAGATTTAAGTTATTGGACCTGTGAAAATCACAATATCGGAAGATTACTGTTGAAAAGTGCACTTCAGAAATTGGTTATTTGAGTAATGTATATAGGATGAAGAAAAGAGAAAAACAAATTTAGATAGTGAAAAATTCTATGCATGTTACCCACAACATGTAAGATGGATTCATTGAGAGCACAGTGCACTTAGATCAGTTACTTGTAAGTTAAGCATCCAACCAAAGTTATGTTGATATGTTGAAGGATATGCCCTTAAAATTAGTTCTTCAGTTCATTCCCTTCTTTCCATTATGTATTCCCCTTCTTTTCTCCTTTGCACTGGACCAAGCGCTTCTTAAATTCTTGGCGTGTGCAGCTATTACTGTAACTATAGACTAGGATTAGGAAGTAAGATAAATAATCATTTTGCCTAGTTGATCCCAGGAAAATCTATTTTTGGGAATTAATGGTGATGTAGGTTATTTGTATACTGAAAAGATTCAACTTGTTAATTGGCTCTGCGACGTAGAGGGATGGTAGAGGAGATGGACAATTTGTGGGAGTTAGGTTGTTTTTCATTGATGTGGTAATTCCAAAGACTGTCTATGTTAAATCTTGTGAGCAACACAAATTATTCAAGATGTTTGAAAATGATATGCTTTATCTGAACAATATTTGCATCTATGCTTTTTTCTTTTTTTTATAATAAAATTATTTCTTAAGGTCTCCCTCCAGTTTTCTTTTTGGTCTGAGTATACTAACATATGATGTGGATGACCTGCTCTATTGCATTATGTATGAATTGAACTATGGAACATTAAGTAAAACAATTTTAAGAAATGGTTTCTTTTGTAGGGTCAATTGGGTTCAGGTTCATCTTCTGAAAGCCAACAACAAACCTCAGGAAATGGTCAGGCTCATGGAACTTCACGCCAGTTGGAGGGTGTAAATGTTGGATCACCGGGGACATATTCTTCATATCCTTCTGCTTCTGTACCTATGGGGTATTTTGCATTACAAAGGGAGACTGTATTTCCCGAGAGGCCAGGACAACCCGAGTGCCAATTTTACATGAGGACTGGAGACTGTAAGTTTGGTACAGTGTGCAAGTTTCATCATCCAAGTGAGAGAACCATTCCGGCTCCAGATTGTGTCCTGAGTCCACTTGGACTTCCTCTACGTCCAGTGAGTTATAAGCTTTCATTCTTGTTTTCAGATGTTTGGATTAGACACAAATTGAATCGATACTGTTTACTCATGATCACAGCTAGAGGTTTAGTTTCTAGATGCTTTCTTGCTTGAATTTAATAATGTTTCCCTTATGGGCTCATGACAAATAATGCTAGTTCGTACAAGCTCTCCATTTCTTCTTATACCTTGGCAGCTTTCATCTTTATGAAGGTTTTTATAGCAAGACCTTTTCTGGTAGTAATGTGTTTATGTATGATAGGGATAGCCAGTGAAAATGGGATTTCCAGAATTGTCCATTGTTCTTTCTCGGTGAAAACTTAATCTAACCACCCCAAGGAGAACCCACATGAACATCACAAGAAGGAAAAAAAGAAAAGAAGAAGGGAAATAAGGAGAACAGATATTTGTATGGATAGAATGGACACATTTCTTCATTTTAGAATGCATGCAGTGGTTATTATGAGACTGCTTGCTAAAGGATGGCTAAAATGATTTTAGAGAAATTTGACCATCTGTGGAGGAAAACTTGTATTTCAACTTTTTTGTCTGGTGAACAGGTTTAGAAAATAATTTTCTTGTCCTTCATTTATGTTTTCACCTCTCTGGAGTATATGTGTTGAACCAAAAGAAGGGGACTTATGGAAACAAAAGGAACAAAGGCATTCTTCTATAACTCACTAATTCAAGTTCATTTGTTTTACTTTTGTGTTGATTTTCTCACACCTCCTATATATACGCTTAACTCCTAAATTTTATTTTAAACACTTGAGAATGTGAATTTTTCAAATGGTACATAAATAAACTGCATAATTGTGTTGTTTAATTATCATGAATGAAACGCTTATTTATATGTTTATTTTAGCATATTTTTCTTACCTAGATTACCAGATTCCGTTTTTAGCCTGTTACTCTTTATTTGTGATGTAATTTCCAACAAATGCTCTTCTGTTAGGCCATTCCATTGTTTAGATAGCCTTCCCTTCGTTTTTAATTATGATTTGCAACACAAAAGTTTAAAAGGTTCTATATGATATTGCGTCTATTGCCATGATGCATTAAAAAAAAAAGTAGAAAGTTTAAAATCTGAATACTTTTGGATGTGTACAATAGAAATCACATTCGTTTGTTTGTGGTTTTGTTACTTTATTTTGTGCAGAGTTTCTACGTATTGCAGAAAATGGTGTGTGATAGAATGGGACTGCTTGGGATTCAGGTCCCTTTAGCTTTTAGTTTAACAAAATTTTGATTACTAAAGTGGAGAGAAAGAGTGTGGTTGAAGTAAAGGATAAGGATCAAAAGGATAATGAAAAGGGTTTAGGAAGTTCTCTTTGATTTCCAGAAAGCCGCAGGAAATCTTTAGTTCAAAGCTGATTAAATTGACTGAACAATTACTATAGTCTCTATATTGTTGTTTGTTGCTTGCAGGGGGAGCCTTTGTGCATTTTCTACTCTCGATATGGAATCTGCAAGTTTGGTCCAAGTTGCAAATTTGACCATCCAATGGGGGTCTTCACATACAACCTTCCATCATCTTCAACTGATGTTCCAGCTGTTCGGAGGTTATTGGCTTCATCATCATCTGGATCTGCTACATTAACTTTGGCTTCAGAAGGGCTCATTGAAGCGAGCTCCACGAAGGCTAGGCGATTGCAATTGTCAGAGGCGAGAAAGATGCCCTCTGGTGATACTAGCATTGACCCAGAGGAATAAATGTTCCTCCAAATAAGTTAAAAAATTTCCATCTTTTAGAGGATAAGGGCACTTGTCTGTAAATTCATCTCCATTGCTGGAGACATTCAGATTTCTATTGAAGTCAATCTATTCTGAATGTGTTTCAGTTGAGAGGTTGACTTCCTTGAACTTCTCTTTAGTGCGTTGTATAAATCTCCAGATATTTCTCACTTTTGGTGAAACCAACTGTGAATGTCTGTCTTTCCAAAACCCACTTTTTGGTTTATGTGAATCTCCTTAGACCCAGTCCCTTTCTGTGTGAATGTATTTGGTGCAGTGGCTTTCCTATGACTCCCCTGTGGTTTCTTCTTTATTCAACTTGGTTATAACTCATCCAATATACCTACTTCTGGTAGTTTTGGGTGATTTACAAGCTATTTTGCAGGTAGATGTCTCCTGTCATCATCACCACTATCACTAGGAATTCTTGACTGACTAGGTGCACCCAGTATTATAATTGCTATTATACATTACTGCATTATCCATATTAGCTACTTTCATGCAAAGCTCATTACCATTGCATTGGTTACCACATATTGTATTCATCCAAGATTCACCATTTTTCTGTTGTAAAATATGATTGCTCTCATGTTGCTTGTCTCGGGTGGGGCAGTTGTAATCCATTTGAAGTTTTCGTCAACAGTTCAATTTCTTCTGTCTGTAGATGCTTTTGGCCTCAACCCTACTGACAGGTAACCGCATTCTATGGCATCATTTCTAGCAGCTTGGGCTAATCCAGAGTAACTCAGGAGACCAAAAAAGGTTGAGGCTTTTTATGATGTCATGGTAGCTCTAAGATGGTTGTTCTATGCGGATTGAAAGACCAACATGACCTTCCATTATTAATTTGGATATGGCTAGAGTAGGATCCCATAGGGTTCAGGTAGTTTCTTAATTGCAATGAATGTAATGTTGGTATTTCCTTACAGTGAATATGGTACAATTTGGTTGTGAGAGCATAGTTGTATGCTTGACAGAGGTTTCATGGACATGATGACTAGGTGTTTCTAGTTAAGCATCTCTAGAAGTAAAATCTAATGAATATTGGGTAATTTTATGGTTACCTAAAATCTCCTTTTTCTTTTAAGCAAATCTGTTGACAAACTATATAAGGATTCTTCTACTAAATTGTGTTGCGGTGCAGCTCCATTTTGTACTAAAAAAGTGATTTTATAAAATGCAGTTAGGATGAGTATAAATCTTTTACCCATCCACCGGAATCGTTGTGTAACTTCACAAACTTGAAATTTATACTTTCTCTTCATGATGTGTGGGCCTTGTCCATTTAATTTACAGGTTGCTTGTACTCAAGCTGAAGATTGTACCGGTAATGAGATCTTCTTGTTTATCGAATCAGGATGACATTTTGGGAAATTCAACACTGTACAGCTTGGTATGTGATTGCTTCCTTGTCTCCAGATACAACGAAAATTTTCTTTATGAAATTTCAGCAGGTATTGTTCATAATAAAATATACATTTTCAATAATTTTTTTATACTTTTTATTCATGAGATCATATTCTGTTTGATAAGCTGGAAGTCAAAACTATTAAATTATAAAAAGAAAATCTTCGCCTTAGAAATTTCAAATACATGGGGCCAGTAGTTTATGCTGTTAAACATTTATTGCGTAACAATTCCTTCTTGTCTTTATTTAGTCACAGATCATGATGCCATATTTGCTCCCTTAAGAACTAGGAGTTAGCATAATTCTGAGCCTCAAACTCAATGCTTAATTTTTAATAATTCGATTTTGCTACTGCAGCCAACCTTGCAGATTTATCTTCTGGTATTGGAAAAGAAAAATGTGTATAAAACAGATATCTCATTTACTAGGTTGGATCCTTTCTAGTGTCTTTTTATCCTTTAGAATGGTGGAAAATACACATATAGACAACAAAAAAGGGAAGGATACAATTCTGCTCATTTATTTGTCTTTCCTTAACGCAGTTAGCAAAAATGGATGGTGAAATCATACTTATGATTGTTTTCCACCTGACAGTGTGAGCCTCAAAACCTGTAAGCTAAAACTGAAAGTAAATAGCCTAATATTTTTGGGAATCTCAGACAGAAAATTTGAGGTACATAATGTTCCTAGCTTTAAAACACGTCTTCTTATGTTAAAAGTTCAATTCTTCATGCTCAACTGTGCGAAATGTTTCTTCATAGCTCCCATTCCCTTGCTTCTGAGGAAAAGTTTCGAAGGTAAGTGTAGTAGGAAACTAAAATTTCTATTTTTAATCTTTTTAACCGTTACGTGCTGCAAACCACCCTTAACAAATTTGTCCAAGTTAACTTCTTTTTGCTGTTGTGCATTCCGAATCTTACTCAATAGTTGGTCCCATGTTTCAACTAGATTTCTGTCATAACAAGTATACTTCTCCAGATGATCATGCAGTGGTGAGAGGAC
>JAWZTD010000001.1:12502604-12515266 GCA_035221335.1 Echites panduratus | reverse complement strand
ACCAAAAAATTGATTTTTTGATCGAAAAATTACTATCAAGTAACCGGAAGTATTACTTTGATAGCTCGTAAATAATATGAATACTAATTTAACTGAAAAATTACTGTCAAGTAATTAAAAATATCACTCTAACCTCTTATAAATAATATAAATAATAATTTAACTAAAATAAAATCAAGTATTATAATTGATTTTAACCATGCTAATCTCTCTAAAAATTTTCATTATAGACAGTCAAAGATAAAGACGGGTGGGAGGCAAAATTCACATATAACGGTGCGTGTAGCACAGGCCACATAAAAAGTTTATTCAAAGATTCTGCAACTATCAAAGACCAAACCTGGCCTGGCCAACTGAGAAAAATAAAACAAGACAAGGCCCATTCCTGAGTACACACTTTCAAACAGACCAGAAGTGAAAGAAAAGGCAATGATTTGTGCACATTTAACAGAGAATTTCTAAAAGATAACAAAAGTGGTTTCCTTTAGTTCACAGTTCACCATAAAAAAGCTAAAACTTTAGCTTTAGCATCAAAATGTTTTTAAAGAACCTTTTTAAAGCAAATCAAGAAACTAGGCAGAATGTTTGTTCTCCACCTAAAACCAAACTATCTTTGAAAGTTGAAACCCCAAAATTCCCCCACCCACTCCACACTTAGCCCAAGTTTCTAACCCCGTAGAGCACATGTTTCAGCTTTGCTTGGTTCCAACTTTCAGGTACTCGTTCTTTTCTTGACTTCATTTCAAGAGCACAAAGTCTATATTTTTTAGGTGTACCGTGTGTGTTTCATCCATGGAGGAAAAATGGGGTCTTTGTTTTAAGGTTTGGAGGAGCTCTATTCTACTGCAATGTCCATTGCTGCTCTTGCTATTTTTGCTGGTACTCTTAAACCCTTTTGCTATTTTTTCTGTTTCTTTGAGTTATGGTGATTCTTATGTAGATGCCAATGTGAGTGATACTGAGGTTGTACTTGACCCACGTGACATAGCTGCACTTCTATTGTTCAAGTCACAGCTCCTGGACCCATACCAGAGGTTATCAAGCTGGGTTGGTAGTAGTGTTAGGTGCAACTGGTCTGGTGTTGCTTGCTCAAATCGGACCGGCCGGGTTGTTGCACTCAACCTCACTGGACTGGACTTGGTAGGCACAGTTCACCCTTCCTTGTGCAACCTTACATTTCTTGAAGCCCTCAGTTTGTCTCATAACAACTTCAACGGTTCTGTCCCTCCGTGTTTTGGGTTGTTTTGGAACCTTAAAACTTTAGATCTTAGTTATAACTTGTTCAGTAGTGATGTACCTGATGTTTTGATGGGGCTTCAAAACTTAGTTCAGCTTGACCTCAGCCATAACATGTTTGCTGGTAAAATTCCATTGTGGATAGGCAATTTTTCAGCAAAACTCCAAAAACTTGATTTAAGCTTCAATAGTTTTCGCGATAAGATACCTAGTAGCTTGTCTTATTCGATGGAGTTGAGGTATCTGGATTTATCGCACAACCATTTGATGGGAAGCATTGATGATTTTCGTCAAGCTTTGGTATTTGTCAATCTTGAGTCTAATTGGCTTTCAGGGACTTTGCCTTGTTTTTCTGCCTCCGATGAATCACTCTCGGTTCTTAATTTAGCTAATAATTCAATTATGGGAGGAATACCAGCTTGTATTTCTGCTCTTCGAGTATTGACAGAGCTCAATTTATCGTCAAATGAATTCCGGTATGGCATTTCTCCTAGATTGTTGTTTTCAGATAAACTGATTTCTTTAGACTTGAGTTTCAACAAACTATCTGGGAAACTGCCAAGTAAGATTGTTGGAACAGAAGAAAGGTCCAGGCTTATGCTTCTTGATCTCTCACATAATCAATTCTTTGGGGATATTCCAGTCACAGTGACAGAATTAAAAAGCTTGCAGGCATTATTTCTGTCAGATAACCTCCTTACTGGTGAGATACCATCAAGAATAGGAAATTTGACATATCTCCAAGTGATTGATTTGTCACACAACTCATTGTCAGGATCAGTTCCTTTGAATATTGTTGGCTGTTTTCAATTGCTGGCATTGATATTAAGCCACAACAATCTCTCTGGTGAGATCCAGCCAGAGCTTGATGCACTAGATAGTCTGAAGATACTTGATATTAGCAGCAATCAGATATCTGGGGAGATACCGCTTACATTGGCTGGCTGTAAATCACTGGAAGTTGTGGATTTGAGTTCTAACAATCTTTCTGGATCCTTAAATGACGCGATAACCAAGTGGTCTAACCTCAGGTTTCTTTCCCTTGCTCGAAACAAATTCTCTGGAGCTCTACCTAGTTGGTTCTTCACTTTTGCTGCCATTAGAACAATGGACCTTTCAGGTAACAGGTTCTCTGGCTACATACCAGATGGTAACTTCAATATATGCTCAAATTTCAACACCTATTGTGTTAGCGGAAAAGTTCCTGGAGAATCATCAGATTCAGTTTCATCTCCGAATCTGAAGATCAAACTCTCCGTCACAGTTGCTGGTAAAGCAGAATTGATTTTCAAGTATAATCTCTCGACCATAGTTGGCATTGATCTGTCCAATAATAGGTTGCACGGAGCAATCCCAGCAGGCCTGTTCGGACTGCAAAGCCTGGAATACCTAAATTTGTCCAGCAACTTTCTTGATGGTCAAATTCCCGAAACTATAGGCAAAATGTGTGGCCTAAGGTCCTTAGATTTGTCCCATAACTCATTATCTGGTCAGATTCCAAAGAACATATCCGGCCTAAGAAATCTAACCCTTTTGAACCTGTCGTATAATAGTTTCTCTGGGATTGTCCCCAAGGAAGAAGGATATTGGAGGTTTCCGGGTGCATATGCAGGTAACCCATCCTTGTGTGTAGAGTTTTCCAATAGCGGGTGTCAGAGGGAGAGCTTTCCGGCAGTTCCAGGAAAGGAATTTAATGGAGAATATGAGGTTGGACCAATTTCAGTTTGGGCATTTTGTGGGAGTGCCATTGTTAGTTTCTATTTTGGACTAGTTTTGCTGTTCTGTTCATCTCGGACGAGAAACTATATTCTGCAAACAAGACTATAACAATGTTCGTTCACTCAAAACTGAAATGAATGTGAATTCCCACCGTACAGGAACAATGTCTTTTGAAATTTTCTCTTCTTCTGTGGACAAAGTTTTTGTATAGTAACTAACATTTCTGAAATCTGTGTGGAGCGGAGAGGAGATTATCAAGTCAAAGAACCTGGCAAACTAATTCCCTTGACTTCGGACTCCTTTAATGGAAAAAAAAAAACTAATAAATATAATGTTAAGTTATTCTTTTTTAGGAACATAATAATAATATAATATATAAACAAAATAGTTTTTAAGAATGGAAGGCAATACAATGCCTGTGCAAAGCCGGTGCAGGATAAAAAAAAACATAATGAAGTGTGTCGGGTATGGGTCGGGTCGGTCTTAAAGATGGCAAGCTTCAACAATATTTTAATTATTGGATTGGATTCTTGTTCTCTGCAGGGCAACTAATGCATCATCAACTAAGAATCTTATGCCATTGAGTCAGCAGGGTTCCTTCTCTTCCTTTTGAATTAGTGTGTTTAACGTCCTTTGTTTCCAAAATTAGTATTTTATGATAAACACAATTATGAGGAGAGGAGCTCTCTCTCTCATTCACTCACTCACACTTATGTGTTGAGATTAAAAATTAATTTAATATGAGTCAAAAAGGTAGAAAGTCAGTTCAAGACAATAACGTGATTCGATCCTTCAAAATGCCCCTATTACAAGGTTAGACCTTGTCAACGTGAGTTAATGGATAAACTTTTAAACTTAGATCATCTGAGACATATCATTTGATTTACATCTTTCACAAAGTTTTAAGGATTGGATCGTAAAAGGCTCTTTGGGTTGGGGTCTCAATTTTTTTAATTACCTTAATAAATATATCATTCAACGACAATGCTACGGTCTCAAACTTTTCAACCGTTCTTCGTCTGTCGATACACAAAATGAGAAAATTTGTTTAGAAGTTAATGTTATTGCAAATGAATGTTCGAAATCTTCTATTGCTATCTAAATGAGTAAACACCAATGTGCGCAATTACATTCTTCTATTGTTTCATGTTCCCATCTGTCCTTTTCAGTTCTGTTCTGTTCTTTGTTGCCTCTTTCCATTATGTTATACTCCATAAAACTCTCTATGTCGTTCATTTTATTGATGTACCACAATGATAAAGGAGATGAAAGCCAACTCAGCATTTAGTTGACTCACCCTTATTGGAAGGAAAGGAAAGGAAAGGAGGTTGTCAGGTGTAGATGCAGATGAGTGGGTGTTTCCAGTGAAAGTACATTCCAATAGAGCCGTGCTCCTTTGCAATCAAATATTCTTTGTTCTTATAAAGGAGATTCAAGACTTAGAGGAAGATTATAACAAAAATACCTTTTTTTCTCACTTCTTTTTAATTATATTTCTCTTTCTTTATAATAAATGAACGAATATATTAATGAAAGACAAGAATGAAAAAAATATCATAATGATGCATTGATAATTACCAAACGACTTATATCGTGCGAAAAAAAAAACGTTCTAAAACAACTTATATTTTAAGACTGAGAGAGTATAAACAATTTATATTTTGGAATGGAAGGAGTATTATTTAGATTGGGAAAGCCTTGAAGGCAATTTGAAAGAGCAAGAATTAGAATGTCTGTCTGTCTATCTCCACATACACGTGCAGTGCAGGACAACCAACAAGCGAAATCATTTGGCTTGGATGAAATTACTACACCATGGTGAACGCACTTTATCTTTCATCTTACTTATATAATCCTGCCTGGTAAAACATATCATAACTAGAAATCAATTTAAAGATATTCTTACTAAAACGGTGAATAGAGTTCCAGCTGATTACATTTGCAAAAAGACTTATCAGTCTAACAACATCTATGAGGAAAAGTGTTGTGTTGATTATAGATAGATAGATTATGACTAGTTGGTTTAGATAACTAAGCTAAGATGATGGTGTGTATATATATATATATATATATATATATATATATATATACGGGAATGCTATAGAGTGCACCGGTACACACACACTATAGAGTGCACCTAACGGAACCCTAACGAAAAACTTAACGGAATTTCAAACACTGATGACCAAATCATTCAATTTCCGTTAAGTTTTCCGTTAGGTGCACTTTATAGTGTGTGCACCGGTGCACTCTATAGCATTCCTGTTTATATATATATATATATATATATATATATTCTTTCTTGAGTACATACACTGGAATATACCCAAAATTTTTCTCATCTACCTGTTTATGTTTTTCCTTTCCCGTCCATTTGTTCCCTTTATCTTAGCAATTTTAATTCCAAGCATTAACCTCCTCAGCATTACAAAGCCAGTAAGAATAACTTGCTGCAAAAGAATAACAATCAAAATTTATGCAAAGAAGCTAAGCTGGTTTGTTTATAGCAAATTAAATTGGATTAAAACTTATTGTTATTCTACATTTGGCTTCCATCCAACAAACAAAGGGTGCAGAGCAGAGCTCAGCTCAACTGTCACCTTCCACCTTTTGAAGTCCAATGTGAAGATGAGCATGCTGTCTTGTCTGTGGATATAAATTCTCTCACAATCCTTTTTAGATTGTTGCAGTAAAGAATCTTTTATCTTACAAGTAAATTTGATTATCATCTGAAGGTAAATGCAAATCCCATCAAATTCAAACAAACACATTACCTAGGCATATATATGGTAGAACCAGAGCCTGAGTTCCCAAGCTAGAAGCAATGCATGCTCCCTGATTACCAATTCTAGATAACACATTCATTTTGATTTTAAAACCAAAGGAAAATTTACCAGTTTCTTTCAATTTTTCAAAACAATCTTATCTTTGCTTATTCTCACTGCTTCTAGTTCTAGTAGCACAGGATAACTCCAGATAACATCTTAATCAAGTCACCATCATCAGTTCCAAAATACAACAGATTTAGTTTGAAGAAGTCTTCTTTTTACAGATGATGACACAAAAGCAGGAGGTGGACCCACGAAAAGAAAAGAAAGGCCAACTATTTTCTGCAATCTCAAAAGGTACAGATGAAACAGTAATAATAACACAAAAAAAGGCAGACTATCACCTGAATTCTCATCTGACCTTAAAAAGCTGTGGTGACAGCTAAGCAAAATAAAAGCTGCACCATCGGCAAAAGTATGGCATCTCTAGCTTAGGCTGAGTTATTGTCCACTTGAATACCAATTCCACGGACATCTTTAAAGGTAAGAGACATGTTCAATCTGTTGGATTACTCACCAGTAAGAAACTCTTTGGCATTAGAAGGATGAAAAACTCTCCGTTTTGTCCCATCTTCATTTATTTATAGCTAATATTTAATTGGCCCATCCAAGCTCCCAGATGCAAACTAGACAGATCAAAAAAAATCCAACTGATATGGTTTATACAATATTCAAATGAATCTCGAATTTTAAACAAGTATAATTAGGTAACCACAACAATCTTTCATATTCCCTTTTCATTGTGCATGTGAGAAATGGAGGAGCAAAGACGGGTACGTCAAAACTGAGCACTAAATACTAACAGAAGGTATAGTATATGTGTTTGTGTACAGCAGATAATTATTTGCACAGCAGTCTAGAAAAGATAACTTGCGGCAGGAAAGGTAAATTAAGAAAGAACACTGTTAGTCATGCACAAACCAGCATTTTGTATGCCTTGTCTTCCCATTTTTGTCATTACACAGTGAATCAGTTTATGTCATAAAATGCTGCTAGTTGCAGAACTTTTTCCTAGCCAAATTATTACCATTTAGATAGAAGAAGAAAATTTAGAAAATAATAATAGTAATAATAAAATAAAATGGAAGGGGCATACTCAAGAAAATAAATAAATAAAGAACTACATCAAAGAAGCTCTCCAATCTATTTGTAATCTATCAAATCTCCAGAAACACCAGATGCCGGAGTAACCCAAAGATGACAGAAAAATGACACTAATTCCAAAATAACTTAATAGGCATACATTGATCATCAGAATTCCTATTATTCCTTTGAGCCCATACCAGTCAAAATATTTCAAACCAAGCATGTTGCCATTGCATTCTCCTTCCCAAAACCACAAAGTTTATCTCTAATCCCAGAATCATACTTGGACACACGAATAATAAGCCAAGTTTATATTTTCCCTCCTTTTGTAATAGTTGTTACCCACTTTCCCTATTCCCTAAACAAACTATCTGAATATTTCAATTCACACCAAAATTGTTGTGTTTTGTCGAACTAATACAATTAAATTCACATGTGAAGGCATATAAGATACTTGGGGTGGTCCTTGAAGAAAATGTGAAAGCATAAAATATAATTGATTGGAGCTACTTTAGCTGGTCAATGAAGAAAATGTGAAAGCATATAAGATAATCGATTGGAGCTACTTGAAGTGGTAATTAATTCTTCAAGAGTGTATGTCATAGATACAAAAAAGACCAACTAACTAGATTTGTGAGCTTCAAACAAAATTCAGTTTGGAACTATCACATACACGAGAAGAATCTACTAGAATAAACAAATTTTTAAGTAAACAAAGATAATTTAAGTTCTCAAACATGAGTGGCTTCACCTGCTGCACAATAGGATTTGTTGATGAAGAAAATTCATGAGTCATTCCTTGCCAAACCACCTTCCCCTCATACAGAAACAATAGCCTAGAAATAAAAAGTCATTTTTTTATGGAAAAGTCAGGTGAAGGTAGATCCCCTATATCAAAGGTTCGGGTGAAAGCCACTCAAATTTGTATTGGGAAACAATCAGTACCTGTCAACAGCTCTGCGGATGGTACTATGTTGATGAGTTACAACGACATACGAGGCAATCTTACCAGGCTTACCAAGTGCATCCTTGCCTTCCATATGAACAGAGCGGATAAGATCCTCAACTACTGTCGATGCAATTGGATCAAGTCCTGCTGTCGGTTCATCATATAAAAGCACCTGTTCAAATTGGAAATAATAATAACAATTCAGAAATAGAGAGAAAACATATGGATCATCTCATTCTCAGGAAGACATGTTCCAAGGGCATTGATGAGGATAAATAAGAAGACAATCATCATGCATGTAACATATATTAAATTGATTTTTTTTCCAGATTTTTCCCATTTTAGAGTACAAGAACTTGTGCATCATAATAGTATCCTAGTACATGATGATCTCATCCTAATCCTAGAAAAAACATTTCCAGATATTTCATCCGGAAGGACTAAACAAGTTTAGTGATATGCATGTATACCCTAGTCAACATTGCATGACTTGCTACATTTTGAAAAATGTTTAACATCAGACTTCAAATTTTGCTTGAAATTCTTATTAGTTTTTATATTATATATATATCCACACTCCAGAATTTACAAACTACTACACAGTAAAGACTTAGCAAAAGGAAATTCATCGTCCCCTTTTTTCTACTTTGACCTAATGCAGACTGTCTCTCTTATCCATGCAAGAACAGTAGAGGTGAGAAAATGAATATACATATCCACCTAAATAGCATTAAATGGTTATGGACTAACTTATGAAAATCCATTTATCATCCACTTAAATAGCATCTATTAAATGAATCAAAAAATTTTTAGTTTAATTGGATGATGAATATCCATTTATCATCTATTTATTTATACATCTAACTTTCTTCTTAAAGAAAATAGATGAGTAACTAACTTTTTAATTTAATTATAAAAATACTTTCTCATCTCAAAGCAATCTTACACATTAATAACTGGTAAGTCACCACTCAATCCATTCCTACCTCCCAATTGTTCAATTTTAACCTGCTCTAGAAGCGGAGACTGGGTTTGAATTCAACTTCTTAACCCCCTAACATGTAGACCAAAACAAATTCTCAGTGATGTGGGCAAAACACAACAAATTTGTCTATAAGAGTCAAACCCTGAACCTCCCACTCTTATGCCACTTTAATACCATGTAAAGTTACACCTGCTTTGGTGGAAAGGATTAAATTTAACAACTGTAACTATTTTCGAGACCCTATAAATTGTTAAGTAGATTGTTGTAAAAACATCTTTTTAAAACTCCACATTAAATTCAAAAGAGTCAGAAATATTCAATAATTGTACTAGAGGATCACCAAAAGTTCAGGAAGTGTTTAGATAGAATTTTTAAAGAAAAAATAAATTAATAAATATTACAAACATTTAAAAATTAATGAAACGAGTTTGATAAAACATTAGACAAAAGTTCAATTCAACTCATTCTTTAAGCTTGGTTTGAAAATAATTTTTCTAAAAAGGTCTAGATCAAGCTAATTGAGTCACTTAAAAATAATAATAAAAAAGGACTAATTGTAAAATAGTTTGGGGGTTGTATGATAAATACTAAAAATTTCAGGAATAATTTGCTATTCTTAAAGGTGTATTTGCGAACTTACAAAACTTTTTTGTGAGAGAATATTATTTTTACACAGTATTGGACCCAAACATAATTAATTAGATATTTTACATAGATATTGATCAATTGACTTTTTGAATGGATGCTTATTGAATTTGATGTATATTTATTTCACTCCATCTAAATGATGTCCAATTAAATCCATTTAAGTTGTTTAGACCATCTAATTTAGATGTTTATTGGGTTTTCATGTTCTCTCTCTTTAACCTCCTCAGCCTCATAATCCTTCACATCACTTTATTCCAGCACTTTTAAATAGAATGGTCTATTTTTATTCTGTAGGAATAAATATTTAAAGATGAGAAGCATGCAAGACTACTACAAAAGTATTTTAAAAGAGGTAATTACATCACAAAAGATTTTCTAGAGACAAGTGTTGCTTTTTCAGTAACCTGAAAAATGCACACACATATATGAGAATTCTTGGTAATTCCATGTAAATTATTGAGTTCTGGTCATTTTTTATATGATCCCAAGTAGACACTTGAAAACTTATAAGGATCAATATTTCAAGTGCATGGAAACTATGAAAGGCATTGGTGATCAACATGGAAGAAAAGCTTGAAGATGATTCCTTATTTGAAGAATTTATACGAAGATCAAAGATTGAAGAATTTCATGAAGATAAGAAGCTTTGAAATGTGATGATAATTGAATTGATTGAAAACTCAAATTCATGTCAAGAAGTTGAAAGAATGATACTTGAAGAAACTAAGATGATATGGCATGAAAAGAGTGAAGGAATGGTAGAAAAAAGCTTTCATCCCGGGCCAAACAAGGTCAGCCGACTTCGGACAAACAAAAAACTCAAATTGGACAGTTTGTTTCCCAGTCATATTTTATTTCATTTTCCTATTTTGTTTAGATTTTTAATAGTTTTAGTTAGTTACTTTAAAGGAGTCCTATTATGACTTAGTTAGGTTTTATTTGTTTTAGTTAGTTACTACAAATAATGTCCTACTAAGATTTGGTAATGTTTTGGACTATAAATGCATCCCTTCTTTGTAACTTTTTACATTCATTATTCAATACAAGATATTCTTTTCTCTTATGAGAATAAATTCCTTCAAGATCAAAATTGATCTTTTGTGACAGTTTCGCACGAAACTTCTTAGGGTTCTTGAGAGACTTTCTTAAGAGGCTTACTACTACTTTGGCTTGGGGTGTAGGGACTTCCTACAAACTTGTAGATTGGTTAGAGTTATTCCATAATTCTTAGTCAATCTATTCCAAACTTGAATCGTTGATGAATTCGATTCCGCATTGAGACGTTTTTTAGGGTTGGGCATAGATTTGAGAAACTTCAACCTTGAGAATCGCATCAATTTTGGTATTCCTTGTAACCACACCTTTATTCTGTTTATTTTCCTGTTTCCATAGATAAATGTAAAATGAACTACGTAGAACATGGTCTTCTGTATTATATAATTTTGAAAATGAGGGAACAAGATCCAGTGACGAGATGTCTATAGACCAGGAAACGAATGCCGTAAAACCTCTATAACTTAATAATAGTCTTTATTAATTTTTCTGGTCTTGACTTGGCCTAGCAACCCACATGAATAATTTGATGAAATAATAAGAGTTCCTTTTCGGGGAGAGGGAACCTTATATAACCCTTTGGGTCCATTCATTTTGTAAGTTAATAATTCACTAAAAGTACATATTGCATTTTCCTAAAAAAATATGAATGTATAGTCATTATTATCTCTTTAACGTTTAAAACTACCTGAATCTCATACTTGAATTTTTTTTTTCTTATTGCATCTAAAACTTGGGGACTTGAATTCTCATAATGCAACAAGATATTATGAGAATTTATGCAAGGTCTGAGCACGTCCTCAGCCGATGGAGATCTACGGCAGAAGGCCTCAAGACAACCATGGCAAAAAATGACAGATGGGTGGTGGTAAAAATCAAAAATAAAAATATAACTATACATAACATCTATATTATATATAGATATTATTAAAAGTAAGGCAGCTATCATGTGTCACTTAATGATAGGAGAAGTTAACATTAAATTAAAATTAAATTAAACCAACAATTAAAGTTAACAAAATCAATAAATTAACAAACCAATTAAATTCTTTTAAAAAATAATTTAACATATTAAATATTAAAGGATAATTTAAGGTATGTCTTTTATAAAAGTCTTTATAATTTTACCTGTTTGGTTTCATAAACACTTATTTCTATTTCCTTTTCATTGGATTTTATACAATGTTAGTCTTTTAAAAAAATTTTTAATATTTTTTAACCATTTGTTTTCAAAATATAATGACAATAATATTTCTTATTACACAAATATTCAGTAAATTTGAAAATTGAATTAACTTCAAATTCAAATAAATTAAATACTAAAGTACAATGTTACCTTCATGTTCTTATAAAAGAAATAGAGTGAAGATGGTAATTCTTGAATATTATTAAATAACGTTTTTAAATACAAACATGGAATGAACATATAATATAATTTATAAAATAATTTTAAATATTAATAACAAATTATAAATTAAAATTATTATTTAATAGTATCTAATAATTGTCAATAATCACTAATTAAACCAAGTATATTTAGAATTATATAATATAAAAAGTAATTTTGGATAATACAAAATATTATGCATAAGTATTCTTTGAATTTTTAAATTTCTTTGTTTTTTAATTATTTATTTATTAACTAATATGAATTTATTAATTGAATTTTTCTAAAATTATGAAATGTAAGTATCTCTTAGAATTTTATTTTATTTTTAGTTTTAGAAAGTATTAATTTAAATGAGTGATGAGTGACACATTAAATTACTTTTTCTAACTACATTTTTATTTTTATTTTTTTCTATTTGTACTTTGTACGACAATTGTTAATGACTTAATGTGTATTGCACAGGTTTTTAACCTAATTGTAATTATAGTAAAGCTAATACAAAATTCATATTAAATGACAATAGACATACTCATAAAGAATAAAAAAGATTAAATTAAGATGAGATTAAATAAGTTATTATAAGATTGAAAATAATTATAAGGAAAATCCAATTCCAGAGAAAAGGTAAGGATAGGAAAAGAAATTCTGAGACAACATGCAAGAATATTCGGCCAATAAAATTCAGAAGGGAAATAAAATTAGAGATGCAGAAATCGGAGGGTAGGACCAAAGAAATGAAGGAGAAGGAGGAGGGAGAGGGAGAGGGAG
>JAWZTD010000001.1:12469035-12483989 GCA_035221335.1 Echites panduratus | reverse complement strand
GTACATTTTGTATATCACTAAGCAAAGGAAACATTCTTTAACAAGAATATCCATAACGTTTCGATTCTAATGATGAAAATTCCGGGAACAAGTTGTTTATATAAGTATCCGCATGTCGTCTTCCCTCCTACCTATACCTTGCCAGTTTTTCATATTCTGCCCAATGTGGCGCAAAGAATTTCAATCTTCTCATGTACTATTAGTATACTTTTCTTACCAAATTTCTTCTTTGCTATCACATAGCTGAGTGCAGATGAAAACCACATTTGGGTTCGCCAATGAACTATTTTTTCGATGCATTTTTGCATGGAGTATCTTGGCTCGGATTTCATCAGCAGCTTCCCCGAGTGGTCAAGGTATTTTTTTCCCCACTTAAAAATCTGAAGCCTATTTGAAAGAAGGATGAATTTTTTAAAGAAGTGTAATAATTTCTTTTGTTGGAAACTGATGATAAGTGCCATTGAATTTGCAGTTTGTAGACTAAATTTCAGTTCATTTTCTTTTGAACCAACTGGGGATTGCATCAATGGTGTCAAGGAAAAGATCAGTGATTGGAATGGTATACCCACTACAAGTTGTTGTCAAAATGCGTTTCAGGTGTTATCACGCGGACTGGCTCGGCAGGCTGCGAGTGGAGGGGGAAATCTTTTCATCGAGGAAGCTCAGTGGGTGAAGTGTGATCTTCCCTTTAAGAGCCAGCCTTCTGTTTCCATTTACAATTGTGGTTTCGGGGACCTCTTCCATGATAGTAGTAGTCTGTGTTCTGGAGTTCAATTTTCAGATCTTAAAAAGGGTTATCCGTATGTTTTCGACAAGTGTTCTTCCCTCAATTCTTCGTTTGATCTTACATGTGGAAATTGTACAAATTCAATCATGAGCGCTAGAGATCAGTTGATGTTTGATTTGGGCACAAAATCAAACTATATCGAAAAGGGAATCTGTACAGTAGCTGTTATTGTTGCGGTAGCAGCTGCAAACGTGAATGATCAATCTCTGGTTGATGATTTCTACAGGTGTTTGCCTGCTTTGAACCATCTAGGTGAGACAAGTACATTAGATTATGAAGCCAATTACTGTTCACACATCTGAATATATTAGGCCTACAAAATGGTTGTTGTATTTAGTGATTTGAGTAAGTGGTAGAGCTATCAATCTTATGCTTGAGGAAGTATTTAACAGTAGGATCTTGATCTTAACAACATTTGATAGCTGATTGGTTTGTTTTTCTGCAGAACACGAAAGCTATATCAGACTGAAATGTAAGTTTAAATACCTCTTTTCTGCCATGTCAAAAAATCATCCCAGGTGAATGATTTTGTACTAATGAAATTGATTGTTTTGTCAGCTTCTCTAGCAAGAATCCTTTTAGCAATCTTTTTGGCATGCTTTGGGATGATGCTGGTGGTGATACTGATAAAGTATGTAACCAAGAATGGTAATAAGAGGAAAGAGAAAAGGCCTAAGCCAATGAAAGAAATGGGTGCATTTTCAAGCCTGTACAGATTCTCCAAAGCTGAAATTGAGAATGCCATAAACTATAGTAACGAGAAGAAGTGCCTCGGGCGTGGGAGTGCAGGGGTGGTTTACAAAGGCATTCTACCAAGCGGACAAGTCGTGGCCATTAAACAGATCACTGCAAATAGCACCTCAGACTCTTTCAAAAGGGAAGTAGAAGGCCTTTCCAGAGTTCGACATCCAAACCTTGTCTGTCTATTTGGTTGTTGTCTTGAAGACGGGGAGCAGTACTTAGTCTACGAATACTGCTCGGCAGGAAACCTTGCTCAGCATCTTCTAAGTATGTATTTTCCACTTTTCCTTCTGCAACATGGAAATATATCTTTGTCCTTAGTGATTTATCTGATGAAACTACTAATTTCAAAAGGACTGGGTGACCTATGTCTGTTTCAGAGAAAGATGCTGTCTTGAAATGGGAAAGAAGGGTGAAAATCCTGAGAGACTGTGCTCTTGCACTACGGTATCTCCATCATTATGTGGATGGATGCATTGTTCACAGAGATATCAAGGTAAATTTCCCCCATTTTGCTTCTATTAGCATGAATCTTTTGAGGGATTTCCACCGTTTTCTTCTAGCTAGTGGCCTAATGATGCTATTACAATATCTTTTGATAAAGTTTATTCTTTGATCCGTAGCTTTCAAACATTCTTCTGACCGAGAACATGGAACCAAAGCTCTCTGATTTTGGGTTGGCAAAAGTTCTGGAAATGGAAGAGAGCAAAGTATTTACAGATGTTCGTGGAACCATAGGCTACTTGGATCCAGAATACATGAGTAATGCCAAATTGACATGTGCTAGTGACATCTACAGCTTTGGCATTGTTGCTCTTCAAGTACTATCAGGCCAGAAAGTGATTGAACTTGATCTTGATGCAAGGGACCAATTGACTCGAAAGGTACCTTCAGAACTCGATAGAAATGGAAACAGAAACTACGTAGATTGAAGGCCTAAAAGAGTGCATTTTTTTATATCATGCAGGCAAGGGATGTGAGTATGGGAAAACGCCCACTTAAAGATTTTGAAGATCCAAGGCTGGAAGGAAATCTGAATAATGTAGACTTTGAATCAATCCTGCAGCTTGCAGTTCTGTGTGCTGCCAAATCAAGCGATGGGCGTCCCACCATAGATATCGTCTTTGAGGAGTTAGACAAGGCATGGAAGAGTACAGTGACAGACATGGTCGGTCATTCTGAACAGCTTCACCTATTTATCAATGAAAACCTTTATAGACAAATACTAATTAGTTTGCTCTATTCCTTTACAGAGGACAAGAAACAAATCGACAACACTTTCAAGGTCTCAAGAATTGCCAGTTTGATATTCAAGTTATGACTGAACGTTCCATGGACGCCTAGTTTTGAGAAGCTTTTTCTGTGGCTCACATTTCAAGAAAACGCATTTTCTTGACAACAACACATGCAAAAAATCTCACCAGAAAAGAAAGCAAAAAACCAAAAAAGATGAAACATGAAGACGATCCAATCTACACAGGAGTCGAAGAGACGCAGCAAATATAAAGATCATGATTTGGACCCAACTTTTTATTTGTTGATTATATATAGACATAGAAACAGAAACAATGCACATTCTAGAGCATTTTTTTCCCTTTTTCAAAGAAATTCTCTCTCTTGGTTTAGGAAAAGAAAAATGTAAATTAATCTGCTGGAATCTTTTGGTTCATTCATCTTTTAGGATGTGAGAACATGAATAACTTCAATAGTCCCTATGAACTCAATCCCACTCCTTTGTACTTTTACTGTTCCTTGTGAATTGCTTGGTGTATATGTGACACACCATTCTTCATTTCATTCAATCCACTAAATTGACTATCAGATTGTTATATCATTATTTGATTCAAAATTTTCCTGATTCAAATTGGCTTCCTCTCAAGCGTAAACAATTAAAGAGTAAAATTATAATTGATCATATGATTTAATTAGAATAACCAAAAAGGATTCAGTATAAAAAAACGAGTCCTGGTAGATCATATATATCATCACTTGAAGTCAGTTTACAGAGCGAAACCGAAGAGAAATCGAGACTAATGTTGAAGATCTGGGCAGTATTCTAGAAATCAACTCTGATAATTTTCCCTCTTTCATGGTACCTTTGAAATCAGAAAAATAAAGAAAAAATCAACTGGAAAAGAATCTGATTCAAACAAAAGAATTCCAAGAATATTCATATTCTTCTCAACATTTAGGCATGGTATGCACAGCCCTTGCTTTGCTCTGCAACTTCACATACAATTTATGTACTTTTTCTGGTGAGTTCTCTCTGAATGGGTTTTTGGCTTGAGTTTCTGAGACCTGGTGGAACACATTAACCAATGCTTGGACTAATTTCCTAAATCTATAAACGATATTCAAGTATCACGTACTTTTAAATTTTTATTTGTGGATTGAGACCGGAATATCATCTAAAAACATCAGTTCAAAATCATGGAAATTTATACTGATATATCATGTAGCAAGGGCAAGAAGATATCTAGATGTTTCTTAAAATTAAAAATGAAACAGAATTAAAAATTACATCTAGAAGTTTGCAGCTCCCCCTTCTTTTTCTATCCAAATGGGGGCCAGACTCGATATGTACACGGGACGGATGCCCTTGCTTATCTATTTCCTTGTTCATGTGTGTATACACTTGTGTTCACACCAACATGGTGACCCATTCCATCAGCATGCAGGTTTTTAGACATGTTTTATTTCCATCAGCAGAATATTTTGGTTCATGATTTTGGGCAAGTGGGAATAAAGAGATGGCAATATTACATCCTAAACTTCTAGCCTATCAAGTGCATTGCCATCATCATTCCCTGAGCTAAGCTCACCTCGCGAGATCATGCTCAAAATTTTCCTTGTGGCTTGGCCAACAGCGTGAGAAGTCTTCTTAGCAGCCCCAGCAACAACTGGCTGGAAGGAGATAATGGGTAGGTTTGACCTTTCCTCAATTATTGCTGTTCAAGGAAAGAGCAACTTTTACAATACGATTCAAGAAGTCAAACAAAAAAAAAAGGAAGAAAATTCTCAACTAGATCAACTTGAAGTAAGGTGAAACCGTACACATTGTTTGTTGCCGTGCCATAGAACCAATTTGTTGGATTCCAGCTCCAGCTGCTTGTACAGCTTGACCAGATTTTTTCACACCATCAGCTATCTCTTGACTAATCACAAACAGATCAACACTAAAACTCTTAATCAAATATCGTTCTCAAGCAATCAAGCCTAAACAAAACAAAATAAAAAAATCCCAAGGAAAAAAGAATGGAAAATAAGGGGAAACAGAACGTAAGCAAATGGGACTCTAAATTTAAGATCCATTTAGAAGAAGCCAGCCGGTAGGATGATAGGGCATTTAATGGTCTTATCTTTTTCTTTCTTTTCTTCTCAATTTCTTGAATTTTGAGCTTGGGGTTCAATTTGCTTCGTAGAAAGTAAAAACAGTAACAATGTTCCTCTAAATTATTTATTTATGTTTTATGATTTAATCTGTAGACCTTAATTCAGAAGTCTTCGAACATATGGTATCTGTTATCTCAAGTATAATGCCAGCAACATCAATGTGAATTCCTGATGATGCCTAAGACAGGGAAAAACTTGGATTTTCAGGACACTAATTGAATTATGTGTCGTCAGATAAGTTTAACTAAAAGAGAGTTGTGATCGTGCAATTTCACACGGTTACTAGTAAATGCAAGAAATAGTAACTATGACACAGTAGAGACAACTCCATTACCTTCGAAGATTTTCTTCCTTAAGGTTTCCAACTTTCCATCTAAAAGAAGCAGGAGAAAAAATGTCAAGACTATGACATCTATACTTCCACAGTAAAGAAGTGCCTAAATCAGGATTCTAGCTCGGAACTCTAAAAACTTTTAGCTAAGTCTAGCAACACAACATTCAACAATAAAATATCAACTCATGTCTGTTAAAAATTATCAGCGGAATCTTTCTGTGATCCAACAATGAATGCTTCCACATGGAGCTACCAGAAAATCCCAATTATATTAAAGATACAAAGTTACCATTCTCTGCAGATTAAATGGACAGTACATGTTGGCTTCAAACAATCTATCATTATTTAAAGACTGCAAAACAGGTTCTGGAGAGGCTTTCTAGACTCTTAATGAGATAAAAAAGGAATCTTCCGGAGAGAATGTCAGTAGTGTTAGATGAATCCCGACTAAGTATTCTTTGTTGGATGCCAATCCAAAATTGGTTTTGACTTTGATTGAAATGTGAACTATCAACAAAGCATCTATAAAATGGCATTTTATAACCAGGCAATTTCTCAGTAGCTGTAGTCGTCAGAAGGTCAAATCAGTAGTACACAGAACAGTCCTAAAAAAATCTAACAGGTAAAAATAATAAAGTATATGACCACTGATTGTTTTCTTGCCACACCCCACTTAGTGCTGTTTCTTATAGAGCTTTCTTACCCCCCCCCCCCCCTCTCAAAAGAACTGATCACTAAATTTTTCTTTTTAAGAAAGATGTAAACATTATAATTTCTATAGATAACTTAAAATAAGTCAAAATGAAGTATACATGGTTCTAAACAATCAAGCATAAGATATCTTATTCATCACCTAATCAAAACACATTAGAGATCTTTTAGGACAAAGTAATGGTAGGTTTAGCAAATAAATTAATGTACATAGCCTACCCTCGATCTAAGTTCTTCAATTCAAAAGAATTTGAATAGACAAAAAATTCTTAGAAACTTTACAAGTTAGGGTTAAAAATTCTATCTATCAATTGTCCTGTTTTTCCTCTTTCAACTATCCTAAATTAAATACTGTAAAGCATCTCCATGATCCCTAAACACATTTCTCGAAAGCCCTTAAGAGACAAGAGAGCTCCACAAAGAAGAGAAAGGTTGAGCTCAAGTTAAATGTGGAGTACAAGAAACAGTTATTTCTGATCTTCCATCTTTTGAAGTTCGGAATCTTGAAATCCTTAGAAGTTCATGTACCCTTCAAAAGCAGCAAGGAAACTAGTAAATAATGCCTTTCAAATTTCTCACAATTCTATTCTTCTTGCATTTGTGTCCTGCAAAACAAATAGAAAAGAAGAGCACCTTACCCTACCTATGAAAAAGTTTCTTTCTACATCTTAAACATAAATGTCAAATCATTTAATTGTAGTGCACATCTAGAGCAAAAACTGTTTACCACATACACACTTATATTTTCAAAACCTATAGTCGCAATAAAATTTCTCTAAAAACCCTATTGTAAATAAAACCTATTCAAGGTAAAGGAAATGTCATCCAGAAATAATTTTTATTAAAGGTCACCAATGACCACAAAATAGTTGCAGTTCCACATCCCAGGTGCCATACACATTATGATATATCTCAAGGAACTCTACCATACCATAAACTTTCTCTCATGCAACCAAATATTTGAATGGTTTTTCATTTTCACTCTAAATAGTTTCCTATTCGTTTACATCAGTTCTTTTGCTTATCCATCTTATTTCAAGCCAAAATAGGTTCTGAATTTTTCTCCCAAGTCCAAGTCAATGTTAAAGCACTCTCCCAAATGTCTCAATCAAGAGCTCATCTTAATACCAAGACAATTCACAATAGTAAATCATGCCTTTCCCTTAATGAACACTGAACAAAAGGATTTTCCTCAATTGTAAAGCACTTTGACGCTTACAGCAGAAACATTAAACTTCGGACGAATATATTGTCTTGAGCTTGTGTATCTGACCAAAAGTTATAAACTTCACATTCCATATTTGAGATTCAATGAACATGTTCCAGCCAGAAAGTTATGAGCTCAATTGCAAGTTATTTTAAAGAAAACCTGTATTCTTTACCTCATATAAAAGTTAAACAGTGATGAATAGTACTCTCAATAGAAATGATCTGAAAATATAGCATTACAGTTCAAGCTTGTAAGATAGTCCCTTGTTTCATATTAAGTGTAACTTAAGGGAAGCTCATTCGTTTTATTTTAATTGCTGTTTACGCACATAATTGCAAAAACAAGTGAATGAATTTCCAACTTAACTCTCAAATGATCAGCCTTCTTTTACTTCTTTCAAAGCTACTTTATTGAGTCAAGAGAGAGGAGAGAGAAGATCAAAGGGTCTGGGAGAAGAGAAAAGAAAGCAAAAAAAAAAAAAAAAAGATTGTGGTTTTTAAGAGATGATGCGAAATAATATAATACAAAATATGTGAAATATTAATTACATTAATTTTTCCAAAACATCCTTAAGCGGCAGTTAATGGCGGGAGTATAGATGTGAAGGGATCAACCTATTACCTCAAGTCACTCAATTCAAGAGTGAGATCACTGATTTCCATGCCAGAAAGCCTAATAGCTGCCATTGTGCTAGGGAGCTCTTCACGAGCAGTATCAGCCAACTTTGAAAGAGATATTGCTGCTCTGCCCATTGCCTAAAAAGAAAATAACAAATTTTAGCCTTGGTCCACATTCTTTCTATAGAAGATGCATCCAGACTGAAATTGCAGAAAGATGATTTCGGTCTGTGATCACTAAAGGAGTTCACAGTCAACCCAATGGAAGCATATATATCTTTTAATTGCACTTGTAGTATAAAAAATAAAAAATTCAAAATGATACAGAACATAATACCACTTTACAACTATCCATATGTCCAACTCCAAGCTCCCAAGACTAGTATTTAAAGCTTCAGAAAAACCTTGAGTGCAAAACAGCTCAACTCAAGGCATTGGCCAACGCAAAAACCCAAGTTTCAGGGGAAAAACAAAAACGTGAAAAAAGAAAGAAAAGAAAAAAGAGAGCAAGGATCTACTTACAAAAAAGGTCGGTACTGCTGCAGCAGCAAGACCAACAAATGCTACAGAAGTCTGCAATGGATCAAGAGCAACATGAAATTCACTGTTAGGTCAGATAAGTTCAACTGAAATACATAAATAAAGAAGTCAAAATCTGGAATTTGTTACATGGAGAAATTATAGAAAAGCAAAACACTGCGCAGAAGAGAAGAAATTAACATAAAAAATGAAAGACACATCAGGGCATGATATACTGATTTATCTAGGTAATTACGGAAAAAGATGATATGAAAAGGATGCAAAAAAAGATACAAGCATTAGAACAACAGAGATAACAATCTAGAAAATGTAAAAACCCATGTAAAAGAACCCAATAAAGTCCCAATTAAAAGTATAATAAATGACAAGAGAAACAAAATACCGTGCAAGCAATGAAGGCCAAAAGAAAGAAAGCCTGATCGCTTAAGCTCAATTTAACAGGTGGAAGATTCGAGGGAACGGAAGCGCTTCTCACTTCAACATTAAACTCACTTTGCGGCTCCAACAAACCGCTTCCCTCTTGAGATTGATTCGACTCCACTTGAGCATCCGCCCTGACAGGAGATGATTTCAAGGAGCAAGCTGTAAATCGAAAAGGGGAGGTCTTCAATTTGAAACGTAAAGACAGTGAATTTATGGAAGAAGGGTTGATTTTCAATAAATAAGTAGGGTTTGATGGATAATGAAAAAACAGAGACTGGAATTTGGGGAGATTAAGAGGTAGCAGATGAGGAGCGGGAGACCGGGCGGGGACAACAGTGGGTTTCATGGCTCCTTGGAGCTGACGATGGCCAACGACTTTCTTCAGGGTGCCTTCAGGCTGCTATTAATGGAGAGGTACAACGTGCTTGGCACAGTGTACAACAAAGAAGTTTCTGAGGAAAGATTTTTCTTTCAAAAATACTCCCAGTCCGGAATTAAGAGGTGGCTATTTTCATTTTCAGATTTGTCGAAAATTGAATTATCCATTTCTTTCTAAAAGAAAATAAGTAAACTTCTTACGTAAAATACCAGTAACTTATCTTAATGAAAAGGATAAAAGAATAACTTAAAAAAAATAAAAGTCAAATATACTCATCAAATTTTAATTAAGTCAAAATAAAATATTAAATTTTGATTCTACATATTCTAGTCTTTTTTTATACGATCTTCTAAATTATCAAATAAAATAATATATAATCTTATTTAGATAAAGAATTCTTAGATTTAATATCTTTTTTTTAAGATTTTATTGATAAAATGTATTTACAAAAACATATGCGTATATTTATTATTGGTAAATGATGACGTAGAAGATGATATAGAAGAAAGGGTAGAAGATACAAATTCTTAAATTTGAAGAAAAAGGAGTATATTTTCTAATCTAAAAGGCACATATTAAAGAAGAAAAAAAAAAGGCACAAATCACAAATGTCATGCACCTAATAATAATAATAATAATACACCTTTGGCAATATTATTCTCTTAATCGTAATTTAATATCCTATTTTAATTTAATAAAATTTAAGAAATCCATTTAACTTTCACTAAGTCACATATTTATCTATATTATTTAATATAATTAATGGTGACATTATTAAATAAGTGAATGTAAATACTTGAATTAAAGATATTGGTGAAGATATTTTACATCTAAAGTCTACATGTAACATTTATATGTCATTTTCTATTATATTAATGAAAATCTTATTTATATTATTTAATTTTTATTTTTTAAATATATTTTAGATACTAAATCTTAAAAATATTTGATCTTTTAGAGACAAGTATTAATTTTCTTATATTAATGCAATATGTAATATGGAGTAACACACAAATGTGTAATAGAAAATCAAAATATAAGAAATGAGACATTTAAATCTGAATTATCTAAAATAGAAATTTTAGTATTGGGAGGAGGAAGCATAAAATTAGAATTTATGTCAAAGATATTGATAATCAGCAATGAGTCCTTACCTAATTATTTGGGGGAGGGGGTAATATATTTTTATGCACTCTCAAGTATATTTAAGAAAATCATAAAATTATTAGTTGGGATTTAAGCAAGTTCTTGTGCAAGAAAATATGTAACTTTTTTTCACAAGAAGGTCAAAAATCGTACTCTAAGCAACCCAACCATTACATAAAAGAGTTAAATTATGTTTAATGATATATTCCTAAATGAAATTTAAGATGGTTACTCGATTGCTGCCTTTTTTCTATGGCCAGCTTGCGTGGAAATTACTTGTCGACCTATCAAAATTGACCGTTTTCCATATTCGTTGACGTTGACCAAAACGTCAAGGCAATAATAGCAATGCAAAGCAAAGAGAGAGTCCAAGAAACAAGTAAAGGTGCTGAATTGTTTGTGGCCTCTCAGTTTCTGCTATATGTCTACTCTTGGGTTCCATTCAAGCAAGACCTTCCTAAAGTAATTTCAGATGGCTACTGCTTTGACTTTGGGAAGCTCTGTTCTCTCTGCCTTCCTCGGAGTTCTCTTTGATCGAATGGCTAAGCCTGAGTTCCTCAATCTGTTCCGTGAACACAAGTATGATTCTTCAATCCTGGAGAAGCTGGAGTGGAAGCTGTCGATCTTACAAGCCGTGCTTGGAGATGCTGAGAACAAGCAGACTAAGAATGCTGCGGTTAAGAAGTGGCTTGGCAAGCTCGAAGGGGTCCTTTTCGAAGCAGAGGACTTACTCGATCTGATCAATACCGAAGCCTTGAGGGTTAAGGTGGAAAGTCAATACCAAAGCCCTGCAACCAGTCAGGTAAGTGCTTCTGCGGATCCCTCCAGCTTTAATGTTGTATTTCTTGAAAAAATAATGCCCAAATTAGAAGAGATTATGCACAAATTAGACGACTTTGAGCAAAAGATTGGTATTCTGGGTTTAGTAAAGGATGTTGACCCCCCCAAAACATCATTTCGAAGTCCTTCAACTTCTTTGGTAGAAAATGATGTGTGTGGTAGAGATGATGACAAAAAGATGATAATTCAATACTTGATGATGTCTAATGTCGCTGTGATTTCAATCGTTGGGCTCGGAGGGATGGGGAAGACTACACTTGCGAAACTTGTTTATAATGATGAGCGTGTGAAACAACAATATCAAACAAGAGCATGGGTTTGCATCTCAGAAGAGTATGATGCCATGAGGATCACAAAGTCACTTCTAAATGAACTCAACATATCATGTTCTGATCCTAATGAAACCTTCAATTCTCTTCAACTAAAGCTAAAAGATTGCCTATCAGAGAAAAAGTTTCTTCTTGTTCTAGATGATATCTGGAACAGGAAGTACGAAGATTGGTTGGAGTTGTCTGTCCCCTTCAGTGGTGGAAAAGAGGGCAGCAAGATCATTTTGACAACTCGGGATGAAAAGATTGGCCGGATGATGGGAAATCAAGGTATTCATCGTTTGGATCCAATGCCAGAAGAAGAATGCTGGTCTCTGTTTGAGAAACATGCTTTCCACAATAGGGATGATCCCGGCAACTTGAAGTTTGAGTTAATTGGTAAAGAAATTGTAAAGAAATGTGGAGGATTGCCTTTGGCTGTAAAAGCAATAGCAGGTTTGTTGAGATCAAAAGAAACCATTGAGGAGTGGAATGAAATTTTAACAAGTGACGAATGGGATCAATCAAGCATTTTGCCATCACTGAGATTGAGCTACGCTCATCTCTCTTCTCATCTAAAACAATGCTTTGGTTATTGTGCAGTGTTCCACAAGGATTACCAATTCAGGAAAGATGAGGTAATTTTACTATGGATGGCAAATGATTTGCTGGGAAGCCCCGAAAGGAACAAAAGACTTGAAGACATAGGTGATGAGTTCTTTCGGGAACTAAGATGGAGGTCCTTATTTCAACAGACAAGTGATGGCAAATTCTGTATGCATGACCTGGTTAACGATTTAGCTAAACTTGTGTCTGGGAAGTATTTTCTTAGGCTAGAAAACGTTCCGCAAAAAAATTTTCCCTCGATTGTTGCCAGACATTTTTCTTACATATTAAATAGTTGTGATACACTTGAGAAATTCAAACCTCTAGAAGATTCAAGGGTTTTGAGAACTTTCTTGCCAATAAATTTCAATCGGGATAGATGGATAGCTATGGAACGGAGGGCATATGTTTTCATTCATTTTAGCAAAAAATTGTTGTGGGACATGTTACCAAAAGCTAAGTCCTTAAGGGTGCTATCTTTGACTGGTTACAGCGGTAGGGAATTGCCCAATTCTTTGTCCAATTTAAAGCAGCTTCGTTTTCTGGACTTGTCTTTTTCATTAATCAAACAGTTGCCGAGTTGGATATGTAGGTTTTATAATCTGCAAACCCTCTCGTTAGCTTATTGCCTCTGTCTACGAGAGTTTCCAGAAGATATGGAGAAATTAATTAATTTGCGTCACTTTGACATGACTGGTGTTCCGTTGACCAAAATGATAGTGAAAGTTGGAAGACTACAAAACATTCAGTTCTTATCCAATTTTACTTTTACTGTAAGCAACGACACTGGTTCAAGGATTGGGGAACTGGGGAAGCAGCTAATTTGCAATGAATTAACCATTTCTGGGTTGGAAACTGTTGCAAACGGTAAAAATGCTTCAACAGCGAAAATCAAGGACAAGAAATGCATACGAAAGCTGACACTAGAGTGGAATGGTGATACTGATGATTCACGAGTTCCAAGAGAAGCACTTGAAAATCTGCAACCCCATGCGAAGATAGAGCAACTGGAAATTAGGGGATACCGCGGAACGAGATTTCCGGATTGGCTCCAAGACCCTTCATTTTGCCATATGAGAAATTTGCATATTTCAGAATGTGAAAATTGCTTTTCTTTACCAGCATTTGGACGGCTACCATCTTTGAAACATCTTACTATGAGGGGTTTAACTTTAACTAAAGTTGTAGAGATGAGCCAAGGACAGCCATTCCCTTGCCTTGAAAAGCTATACATTGAAAATTGTCCCTTGTTGACAGAAGGAATTCCAAATCAGATTCCGTCGTTGAAGAAATTGGTTATATCTGGATGCCCAGGGCTTGTGAATCCAGACGGTGGATTAACTATTTTTGACTCCGATGCAGTTTTCTCTTCCCTTGTTAATTTGAAGATTAAAAGAATGTCAAATATGAAGGAGCTATCATCATCCAAATTGGATATCAACGAACTTTTGCCATGCCTTAAGAAGCTTAAGATTGGGGGCTGTGAGGGTATCATGTCATTCAATCGTCTTCCCACTACATTGAAAAAATTGAAAATCTACGGTTGCCGAAGTTTGGAACTGGAGGCATCTGAGTTGATCCAGACTTGTGATGTATCCATAGGTACTATTAAAAGGTTGTCGCCGAGCATGTTCCCGACCTTGGCAGATCTTCATGTGAAGAACATGGAAGAGCTGTCATTCTCTATTCCGCAGGGAAATCAAAACCAAAATCTAACCTCACTTCGGGACTTGCGAATAACTCAATGTGATAATTTTGTGTCATTTCCTTTAGGAGGGCTTCCTGCACCCTATTTAACATCTTTCTCTCTTAGTGGATGCTCCAAATTGAAGTCATTGCCGGAAAGGATGCACATTCTACTCCCGTGTCTTCGAAATTTGACCATTTTTCGTTGTCCAGAAATTGAGCGCTTTCCGCAAGGGGGTCTGCCTTCTAGCTTAAAACATCTCAGTATACATAGTTGTGAAAGGCTTTGGAGTTGCCATGGGGAGTGGGGTTTGCAGAAACTCCCCTCTCTCGCAGGTTTGATGCTTCATGGTGAACATCAACAGGAGGAGTGCCTTCCTGGGGATTTGCTATTACCTTCCTCTCTTAAATATCTCCATTTAGCTGGAAATAAGAATGTGAAAATGCTCGACTGTGGTGTCCTCCAATACCTCACCCATCTTCAACGTCTATCCATCCATTCTTACCCTGAGCTGAGGTCATTGTCGGGAGTGGGGCTGCCAGCCTCCCTCTCTGAAATTAGGATATGGGGGTGTCCATTGCTAAAACAGCGGTTGGAATGGAAGAACGGGGAAGACTGGCCAAAAGTTGCACACATCCCCATCATAATAGTTGACGATGAACTCATTCCCTGATCAAGGCTTTTTATGGTAAATGGTTCATGCTTCAAAAATTGAATATCTGTTATATCTGTTTTCTCAAAGTCTCACAGTCAAATCTGCAGTTTGATGCAATTTTAAGGTTCAATTCTGCCTAATTTCCTCCCATTTTGTGCATTTGAAAGAAAACCATTTCAGCGCTTCGCAAGCAAAATGACATTGAGTAATAGACAAAGTGTTGAGCAGAAACAATGGATGGTCACTGACTGATCAATGCAACTGAGCTGAATTTCTGAAGCTTGTAGAACTGCAAATGCTCATAGACAGACATATATTTCCCCTATCACTCAGAAATCATGTTTCCATCCATACTCGTGACGGACAACTTGAATTAGGTTGCAGATAATGGTGTCTTCTTTTGAATTTAAATTCTTTAAAGCAACATTACATACTTCTCCTTAGATAGTGTGTCGAATTAGGAAACTTAATCAACTACTCTGCAAGGATCCTTTCCACTCTTTTCTATGTGGGGGGTGAAGGCACTGAAAGCTTGTTAGTTAGTCATTCTGTGATAAGAAATTTTTATTAGGTTAGT
>JAWZTD010000001.1:12440363-12459130 GCA_035221335.1 Echites panduratus | reverse complement strand
TTATCACTATAAATCTTCCTCCTTTCACTCCTAGGATTGTATAGAATTTAGTAGAAAAAACAAAATACAAGAAAGGAAAAGAAAAATCAAAAACATCCTCGTCAAGCATTGCTCATAGTTCTTATCATTCTATAATTGAAAAATAATAAGATCAAGAGGATATATGTGATAAGTTTTTTAAACTCGATTAATAAAATTATAGAGTTTATGTTTCAATTAATTATATATTAAATAATTTATATATCATCACAATAAATATAAGAAACAAACTCTAAAATCTAAATTAATCAATTCCACACTAGTCTAGTGACTCTACACCACACCACACCACACCACAGCTTCTCTACCAGTCCACTCAATCGCACTTATTCCAAATTCACATAATGCATTGCAAAAAAAAAAAAAAAAAAAAATCACAAATAATCAATTCATTCATTTAATTCAACTATATATCCTTAATCAATTAGTTCAATTCAAGTCCAAAACTTTCATAATTCAAGTGATTATTCAAAATTCCAAATTATATTTAACCACCAAATTCAAATAAGTAAATAAATAGAAGAACAGAGACATATCTTACTTTACTCTTCACTTTTCAGCATGTAGCAGTTCTAGCTCAAGCAATCAATAAAAGATAGTAGCTGCTAGTTGGGACTGGAAGTTGGACACCTTTAGTCTTCGCCTTTGATCTTCACTTTAGTTGAGCAAACTCTCATGGTGAAACCTAGAACTGCAAGACAGTCATCGACTCAGCATCCAAGTGAAATCAACTCCACTGAGATGTCACACATGAGAATTAGAGAAAGAAGAGTAGTAGTACTACTTATCCGCCACGACCAGTTGGAGACCAAGAAAGGAAAGAAAATTTTCTTGAAAAGAATAAGTGAAGATTAGAATCAGATCGGCCCGCCCCAGAATTTGATAGAATGGCTGTGGGTTTTTTTTAAATTCTGATATCCAGGTTGGGTTAACCAGATTATGGGGGGGGGGGGGGAATAGTGATAGCATGCATGGAGGAGTAGCTAATGTATGATTGGTTTAGTGGGGTTTTTCGTAGAAGTGACAAAAACTCAAAACTTTGTTGGTCTTATCGGCTATGTAATTGATGTAGAATTTGCAAGTGATGTATACATTGCATGTATACAGATGTACCAAGTAATAAAGAAATGATTGTCAATTAATTACTAGAATTATGTCAACCTACCATATTGGTCTCAAATATTAGGGATGTGTTAAAGTTTTACTTGCCCTAAAAGTTTAATCAGGTAGGGAGTAGTTGAATTTGATCACCTAATATGCTTTCTCGTGTGTGAGCCAAACATAAAAATTCTTAATAAAGGCCCACCCTATGGTCAATAACAAAATTGACTGGGCTTAAATTTCCAATTCTCTATAAGTAAAGGTTTAATCAGGTAGGGAGTAGTTGAATTTTATCACCTAATATGCTTTCTCACATGTGAGTCAAACATAAAAATTCTTAATAAAGTCCCACCCTGTTGTCAATAACTCATGTGCTCAACAACAAGTGAGCGAAACATAACAAATTTGTTTGGGCTTAAAGTTCCAACTTTCTAAAATTAAAGTTTAAACTAGTAAAAGTGATGATTTAACCATTTAATGGAATGAGAATTTTCAGTAAGGACAAATCATCAATTAATTAAGATAACAAGTCAAGCATTTGAAGGTAGGATGATTGCTAATTTTAAAATTCAGTCTACTTGTAATCTTAACAAATCAATTGAATTATTATTGCAAGAAGTGACTAATCCTAATGTAATCCTATTAACCCTATTCATTAATTCTCATGAATTTAATTATTGCATAAAATTCTATGATATGTTCAACGAAATTCTCACTAGTTCTATTACTCCCATGCCAAATTATTTTCTCACGCACCCTAACCTAGAGCCAAAATCATATAGTTATTGGTCAATTAATTGAAGGCAAGAGGTGAGCAAGTGAAAGGAACTTGGTGGTCCCAGGACTTAGTCTCTTAAGATCACGAATCAGATAGCTTTAACCAAGTTGGGATGACATATATTGGTTGTGAAAGATTGCAACCCTTTGGACGGGCCAAGGCATCCCAAAAAAAAAAAAAAAACGGGTTTCACATGTTTGGCACAGCATAATATGAGGAAAGCTCTCTGCTATCTCAAGGTTTAAATGGGAAGCTGGTGATGGCCGCTTAGTATTCTGTTGGAGAGACAAATGGCTTTCAATTGGACCACTCAATCAAGTTGCTATTAGATTCAGCTTCTGCTGCAGATCAGAGCAGAAAGGTTAGGGAGTTTGGGGGTATTATGATGAGAAAAGGGGATGGCATATGGTGCTCCTAGAGTCTTTGCTGAGTGACATTAAGTGTGATACTTTGAAGCTGGCGAGTATTAATGTTGCAAAGACAGATAAACCCAGATGGGCTCCTTCTGCAAGTGGGCAATTTTCTTCTAAGGCTGTTCATAATCTCCTTAATAGCACAGCTCTTCCTTTAGATGCAGGTTGGCAGAAGTTATGGTTCAACAAAGCCCCTTTGTGCTACTTGATCTTGCTTTTGCTGATTCGCAAGGATCGTCTAAAGACTAATGAGTTCTTACACTGTAGGCACATTAGAGATTCTCCTGAATGAACCTGTTGCATTTGCAAGATCACTTACCACCCTCCATGTCCTTCGGGATTGCAGAATAAGCAAGGCTCTATGGTTATTCTTGTGACTCAGGATTTCAAGCTGATAACAATCCCCTTAATGAGTGAGGAAGCTCCCACCTGAATGACCTTTGAACCTTGTTTTTTGAGTAGCAAACTCCTCCTTATGGTATTGGAGGGATGCCGCCCTACATGATGAACACTTTTGTATGCCTACTGTGGAGATTTGTAGACAGCATGTTCTTGCTAGGGCTAGTATGTTAGGTAATAGTGATACTAGCAGAAGGAATCTATCCTCTTTTGAGATGTAGCTTTTCATAATTTTTTTGATTAATACAATCATTTTCCATTTCTTTGGAATAAAAAATTGCAATAATAAAGAAAATCAGATTTAACCAATGAATCAAATAAATATTCAAGAGCACATAAAGAAATGATCCTGAATGAAATTTAGTACATAACCTTATTTAAGGTAAAACATTTAATAAAGGGAGATTAGTCATAGTGGTATCATATTTTTGGCCAAAGTCAATTATAATACTCGATCTTTTTTTTTCAACCAAATTAGTACTCATACTATTTACTAGTTGCCAAAGTGATACTTGCAATCACTTGAAAAGAATTTTCCGGCAAAAAGCTCAATTTTTTGGTGAAAATTTCCTTGTTTTGGTTTTTAATTTGGCAGCTCGTAAATAGTATGGGTACTAATTTGGCTGAAAAATTATCGTCAAGTGATCGAAAGTATCACTCTGTCAACTTGTGAATACTATAAGTACTAATTTGGCTGAAAAAAAGATCGAGTATTACAGTTGACTTTGATCACAAGATAAGGTATCACTATGGTTAATCTCCCTTTAAAAATTAAGGAAATCATGAGAAAGAAAAATCACTTGAAACCTTGAGTCTTGAAGAAAATGAAAACAAAAGTAAACTATACATATCATATCTCTGATTGTATCTAATCCTAAAATCTGTCCCTATTTATAGGTTTATATTCCAAGAATCAATAGAAAATGAATTACAAGATAAATAAATAACTAATATTTGGAATCTTAAAGATCTCTCAAAATTCTGCAGAGATTTTCTTTTGAGTAATCTCCTAAATTACCCTTTTAGGGAAAGATTCTTAATGGAATTCTAATTTCTTTCTCTTCTTTTAGAAACAATCCTTACGACTCCAATTTTTTTACAAATTCATAAAAGGATAAATAAATTTGTTCAATTCATGTAAATAAACTAAACTACTCTAATTACCTCAAAATTCTCGTTGATTGAGTGTCCACTAAACCACAAAATTATATATAAAATTATATAAATTGCAAGGTTATCAGTAATTATGTTTGCTATGCTTGTTGAATGCCTTTGCAAACTGATGTTTATTTGCATCAGAGACATACTGTTTTAGTTCAGAATTAATTAGTAATAGTGATTATATTCAATTAATTAACTAGCCTTGTATTTTATTTGCAGACATGGTCAAGAATAAAGGTTTCTTACCCTCAGGGCCTTCTGAGATTCAAATTCAGCGAAGTCAGTTACGAGAAATTGTATTCTCTTTACTTCCTGCATGTGTAGATCCTGATCCAGTCACAAATGTTCCATTTAAAGTGGATGCTATAATTGCCAATCCCCCTGCATATGGTAGCAACTCTTTTCCGGATTTTGTGTGTTTCACTGCAACCATCATTGCCCGTCCTCTTTTTGTGGATAGACTTGAGCATGTTGGGGATATGGCATTCTAATTTAATATGGTCCTTAGATTTCTCTACTGAATAGGAAACCACTTGGCTTATACTTTCTTGATTACTTGGCATCACTTGCTTCTTGTCTGTTGTATGATGCATTAAGGCAATAATGTAGATGGGGCTTTTTGGCATATGCACGTCACAAGCTACCTTTTTCAGGACATACACATGTTGCAGAGGCACTGAAAGTACCATTACATGTTTTTTTCACAATGCCTTGGACGTGAGTCTATCCTTCTTCTTTTGTTTTTTCTTTATCTAGATTTCTCTTTCTTGTAGGTTTGACCCTGATGTTTCTGGGCCTTGACTTTCAATTCAGTATTGCAAATTAGGTACCACTTATCAGTTGCCATAGTTGCGTTGGTTCCTTACTTTATTTGATTTCTTCAGGCCAACAAGTGAATTCCCACATCCTCTATCTCGTGTAACGCAGTCAGTTGGATATAGAGTGAGCATCTTTTGCTGCTTTGCTATGTCATCTTGTTGCTTTATTGTTAACATTTATTATTGATAACCTATAACTTTTGCTCTGGCAGTTGTCTTATCAAATTGTGGATTCATTAATTTGGCTTGGAATACGGGATATGGTAAATGAATTCAGAAAGAAAAAGCTTAAGCTAAGGCCTGTGACATACTTAAGTGGATCTTATAGTTCTCACCAGGATGTGCCTTATGGATATATTTGGAGTCCACACCTTGTTCCTAAACCAAAAGGTCACCTTTTCTACTCTTCTTGCTATAATATGACTAGTTGTGAATTTGTAGTTCATTAACCTTTTCATATATGAGTTCAGAGTGTTGACATGATTAATGTGTATTAACATACTTTAAGAAAGTGTATAATACTATACTTCTAGATTCATAGATTTGGGAACTAGTTTATGTATTTGTTTATATACACGTAACTCTTTATGTAAAATACACGAGATGTTTTTCTCCAAAAATCTACATGGTATCAAAGCCATTGCTACCTTTTGAGGTAGAGTTTTTACTTCCTCTGCAGCCTAAGGGTTTTTTGAAGCCTAGGGTTTTTCAACCTTTCTTATATATTCTGAGTTGCTGCATTCTGTTCCTCCAATCTATTTCTGCACTAGAAGATATTGATAGTCTAGAGCCAATTTTTCTTCTACAGGGTCTGCAAAGATGGACCTTAATTGAGTTTGATACAAGGGGGGGAGAGAGAAAGCTTGTAAGGCAGGAATCGTACCTGAAAAAACCAATGTGAAAGATTTTGGGAGGACAAAGTCAACAGTTATCCTTGGATTTCAATATTGTGCTTCCTGGGAAAATGTCAAAATTTAAAAAATGGGATGACTTATGTCAAGATATTGTGAATTAACTTGTCCTTGGAAGGGGATGAAATCTCGAAAGGAAGCAATAATTATGGGCTTGATGATCTATGTTGTGGCATAGCCCAAAACAGGAAGTTCAACAGATAATCTATGATGGTTTAATACATCAGGAAAGAAATTGGGTCTGGATATCTAAGATCTAGCCTGGAAAGAAATCCTTGAATTGTAGATGTTTGCTGGATGTTTGTCCTTGTGGGATTGAGACTTCCTAATGTTCTAGTTCTTTTGGTTTTGAAATGGGAACATCTGTCTACAATTGGTGTCAGACTATCTACTGCTTTAGCAGACTAACAAATTTAAAATGGATTGACTTACTTCTTCACTTCCTTTGTAGTTGTGTTTAATTATTTTCTTATACTTTTTTTGGGCATACAAACCTCTTACTTCAATCTTGTAATTGGCTTCGTAGATTTTTTTTCCCTCTGTATTTTGAAATTGAATGATTAGGCTCTAACTCGGATAGCTTCATTTTGGCCTTGATTCTTTCATGTCTCACAGACTGGGGTCCCAAAATTGATGTAGTTGGCTTTTGTTTCCTGGACCTTGCTTCAAATTATATTCCACCAGATTCACTTGTGAAGTGGCTTGAAGATGGTAAAAAGCCCATTTATATTGGCTTTGGCAGCCTTGTGAGTTTCATTTGAATAACTTCTATCTATTTCTTATTTATATTGACTTTAATAGCTTACGAGTAGTTTGTTTGCATGGATACTTTTACCTATTAATCTTAGTATTTTTGGTCTGTATTAGTCATGAACGTTACCTGTCAATTATGCAAGGTTTCCTTTTTAGCTCTAAAAGCCCAAGCAGGGCAATGTTTTCTTGCAACTGCTGAAGCTTACTTCATCTTTGCTAGCTTGTATTTATGATAATCACAAATATCCTCTTGTTTTTCTTATTGAACAAGAGAATTTGTACTCTGGTTTGTTTTGGTGTAAAATATAAAGGTATAATATTGACAATAATGCACAAAATAAGAACAACATGCTGGATTACTTGTGATGTTTAGAGACTATTGAGTTCCTAGTTACTTCTGCTTATTCTTTTTCCTTGCATATTATTTTCTGATCACGTTGCAATGGATGAAACCTGAAAAAGCTTAGTTTTTAAATTAGTTTTTTGGCCAGGTATAGCATTTTTTTCTTTTTGGAACTACATATATACTCCAAAAAGCAAAGGCTAATTAGAATGGTAGAACAAACCAGAGAAGAAAGTCAAGTTCACAGCATAAAAAAATTGTACTCTTGTTGTTAGAACTCATTTCTATTGTGTCTTTTTACATTTTAATTTTCAAAATTTGTGTTCTTTGTCTGCTACAGCCTGTCCAAGAACCTGAAAAGATGACTAAGATAATAGTTCAAGCTTTGGAAATCACAGGACAAAGAGGCATCATTAACAAAGGCTGGGGTGGTCTTGGAAGTTGTATGTGCTTGCTCGACTCATTTTGTGACTTCCCCAAACATTAAATTACCAGAGTTATTACGATACTAGTTTCTAAAAGAGAATTTCCTGCTGCCTTTTCAATCTCTATGTTCAGTAGCAGAGGGGAAGGACTTTGTGTACTTGCTGGACAATTGCCCACATGATTGGCTGTTTTTGCAATGTGCTGCTGTGGTAATCGAACCTTTGCTCCTTTCCAAATGTCTTCTCCATCTACTTCTGAATGTTTTGTATACATGATTCTTAATCTTATAACCGTTCTTACTTTTGTTATCCATTCACATGATGAGATAAATGTATGAGTTTCTGCCGGCCTGATATACTTTCCTTTGCACTTGCTACCTGCTATTCATCAAATAATTTGGCTTGTGCAAGTCATAAAATTTCATTCAAAGATTGATAAAATTGAATCCTAGTCTTTTTTGTTAGAATATGGTTTCCCTAGATGAAAGCGGTGCTTTCATCCCTGTTTTATATGCTCATAGATGTTCTGTGGGGTTTTCATCTGACTATGGTTGTTATAGAATGAGGTTGGCCTGTTTTCTTTCTGTTCTCCACTCCCTCCTAGAGGTTTTCAAGTTGTGCTGTTACATGTGTTCAGTTTCAACTAACTCCCGTGAGTTCATTGGAATGAATATCTTTGTCTATAATAATGAAAAAGTGGTCTTTGGCACCTTTCTCTCTCTCTCTCTCTCTCTCTCTCTCTTAGTTTCTCCCAACAGTTGTCTTTAAAGTTGAATGTATTCATTTTTCCAGGTGCATCATGGAGGGGCAGGGACAACGGCAGCTGGTCTTAAAGCTGCGGTATTTGTGGTTCTCTACCTAATGTCTTGTAGTCTTTTGTTGGTTTTCCTTTTATTAATATATATCTGATTCTGTACAACTTTTCAGTGTCCTACCACTGTGGTGCCATTCTTTGGGGACCAACCATTTTGGGGAGATCGTGTGCATGCCAGGGGAGTTGGTCCTGAACCTATCCCGGTGGATGAGTTCTCACTTGATAAGTTAGTTGCCGCAATACATTTCATGTTGCATCCTAAGGTAATTGGATTGGTAATAGTTTTTGTTTTTTCTTTTGGTACCTCTCCTATGGATGGCATTCAAAGTATCATTAATTCTGTGTATGTATCTGTATCAAGGAAAGGAAAGGAAAGGATTACATTAGAAGACAAGATATTACATATATTGATTTCGCATTCACAGTTCGTATATATATGCAGCTATGAAATGTGTCAATGTCTGAGGGCATTATTTGTCTTGGGGCTCATCTCCTTAGTGATGCTTCATATTTTTCAGGTAAAAGAGGTTGCTGTGGAACTGGCGAAGGCCATGGAACATGAAGATGGAGTGGGAGGAGCTGTGAAAGCTTTTCATAAACATTTCCCTCGTGGGCAAGAACAAGGTTGTTCAGAGCCTAAAGAAAAGCCTTGCTCTCATTTCTCCTTAAGACGCTGCTTTGGCCACTCGAGTTCTGCAGTCTAGACAAATAAATAAATAACCTTTTTTGGTTTACAAATATATTAGTTTCACAACAATTCTTGTTGGAGTGTTAATTAAAAATTAATTAGATGGCCTTTAACGGGCATATTATTATTATTATTATTATTAAAAGATAAAAATAACAATGAATTATTTGGTAAATACATCGAATTATTAATTTATGTAATAAGTAAAATCACATGGACTTGGGGTACACCATTGTTTCGTACTACACTCAAATATGATAAAATTGACTATCTGAATGAAGCTTTTGATTACTAAGGTATCTAATTTTCAAAATAATAATAATAATAATTTGTTAAAATTTTTTATATTCATACTATTTTATTTATTTAAGAGAAAATGAAAATTATTTGTTATAGAATGACATAAATTATGAGTGATGAAAAAATGGAAGAGACAAAATACAGAAAGTAAGGTAATCTGTATTCAATGCATATTTTCCTATTAGTCAAGCCTTCATATTTATAGGGTTAGAGGTATAAGAGAGTTTATGTAGACATCCATTGTAATGAGAGTTTTCATGGGATTAAGAGATCTGTCATAAAATTAATTCATAATAGTATTATTCTTTATGTGATTTACTAATTTTAAGATACTTCATAAAGAATATATACCATACTGTATGAATTCATAATTAAATGTTAACTCTTTTTTTTTTTCACATATGTGTGTACAAAAATATAATGGAATGCAACAAAATTTAAATTATGGAGTGTTGCTGTTAAAGTTTATAAGGATCAAAGTTAATATTCAATTGTTTTTTTTTAAAAAAATAATAATAAAATTTAATTAAATACCTATAAGGTTTAGTTTATAAAATATATTAAAAAATTAATTTTTAAAGAATAATTTTTTTTATAAAAAAATAAAGCTGACTTAAGAGTTAAACTTTAAAGAGTTAAACGACAAAGGAAGAGAGGGAAAAAAAAGGTAATATGGTAATGATAAAAAAATTAGAGATCATCGCCGGAACAACACTTGAAAAGAGGAAGAGATGACTGGTTTATAAGGTCAAGTCAAAGAGTGGATCACAAAAGGAAACTCTGAAAATTCATTCACGATGGAGTTAATAGAAGAAAAACACACCTTTCCATTTATTTAAGGGGGAAAAAAGATATCAAATTCAACAAATGAGAGTTTCTTTTGCCATTCACCTAATTTTATCAGTATTCTAACTAACGACCAACTAAAAACACTCTTTAAAAACAAATAATTTTGATTGTTAAAACTGATACATAGTATTAAAAAAGTAAAATTTTCAAATTTTAGAATCCAAAACTTTGTTTTCAAATTTCATCTTCCAAACTCTTCGAAATCATGGAGAACCAAGAACAAATTTCATCTTTCAAATTTTCAAGGATTCAGTAGAACCAATCATGGAGGTAATAAAAAAACCTCAATGGTGGAGTTTATTCCATCGCTTTTAGAAATGCGAGAAACCTCTTCGAAATTTAAGACCAAAACACCATCATCACTGGAAGCAGAAGAAAAGAGGAGTGATTATCATAAATAAATAAATAAAAAAAAAAAAAAGAAGTAACATTTGTACGTAATAATTCTTTAAAGAAAATATTATTTAGACAAAATAAAACTTATAGAATTTTTTGCACAAAAGATTCAACAGAACCAATCTTAAAGGTAATGGAAAAACCTCAATGGTAGAGTTTATTACCGTGTTTTAAGAAAGGAGAGAAACCTCATCAAAATCTAAGATCACAACACAATCATCACTAGAAGTAGAATAGAAGAGGAAGAGTGGTTATAAGAACAACACCAACAATAATAATAATAATAATAATAATAATAGAAGAAAGGGAAAAAAAAGAAATAATAATAATAATAAAGAAAAAAAGAGAAGAATGGAAGAGAAAATAAGACCACAACACAATCATAACTAGAAGCAGAAGAAAAGAGGATAAGTGATTATAATAAAAAATATATATAATGTAATAAATAATAATAAGAGAAAAAAAGGAGAAGAAAGGAGAAAAAGAAAATATAATAATAATAATAAAGAAAAAAAAAAGAGAAGAAAGGAAAAGAAAATTAAAAAAAAAAAGAGGAGGGCGATCACTCCGCACTGTCAAGTCATGTTATATATAATGTATATAAAAAAAAAAAAAGGAGAAGCGAGGAAAAAAATATAGTAATCATAATAATAATAATAAAAGGAGGAGGAGGACGATCCCTCCTAACAGCCAAACCACATTATATATAATGTATAATTAAAAAAGAAAAAAAATCACTACACCTCTGTCTCGCTTCATCTTATACGGTCCTCCCTTTTCTTCTTCAAGACAAATCCCTTTTAAATTTCTTGTATAATTTTTAATATATATTTACAAAAAATAATTCCTTTCTAAATAAAATTATTTTTTAACAATTGACTTCACCATTAATCGATAAAAACTTAATAAGAGTATTTTATAAAATTTATTCTGCAATACTCCATAAAATTACTATATATATATATATATATTTAATGCACAAATTTATTGTTAAATTAGCAACAAAAGTCACAGTGAGTGTTTAAAAATTAGGGATAGGATGGAATCACGCAAACGAGTTAGTTAATTACAATCATGCATTAAACGTTCAAGGCAGTAAGAATCTTTCAGCTCTACAACTGTTCGCCCTGCTACTGGATCTTATGAAAGTTCAACTTTCACTGCCTCCCCAGATGTGGTGCAAAGATTTACCAGCTGTGGTTTTCGGGTGAAGCTTTGCCTATCTGCTCTATGCAGGGTTCGGGTTTTAAATAATATATATGTTTCAACTTCAAGCGCCTCAATTAAGAACGAGCAGGGAAAACTTTGCATTTCTCATCTGGTAAAGGATCCGTTTCCAAATTTTTCAGTGAGGAATCTATTCTCAGTGTTGGTTCCAATGTTGGAACTATTGGAGGCCTAGATCTTCTTGTAACTGTCATATTCAGACCAGCTGTGGTGTGAATTGTTGCACCTGTAGTCATGTTAACCTGCAGTGAATTCGATTCATTTAATATTGTACTTTCCTGTTGAGAAGTTAGATTGCTGCAAATATTGGTAAGGTATCTGAGTTCCTTAGCAGAAATTTACAGTCCAAGTTACATGCAGCAGCCAGATTTGTGACCTCCAAGTAGTACCTTAAAATATTAGATAAATATTTTAAACTTGAATGTAACTTACCGGGGGTGCCCCAACTGCCATCTGAAAATTAAAACGTCGAACAAGCATTGCAACTGCAACTACGGTCTGTGAGTAAGAGAAGATTAATTAGATACAAAATACCGGAATTCATTTTGAACGAAATATGTTCTGATCGTAAAAGGATCATTCCTTGCACATCACAAATTATGTATCAATCTGAACCATTGGCAGGTATAAACTTCAAGAAATTACCTCAAATGTAGCAAACATGTCTCCAACACATTTTCTTGGTCCTCCACCAAATGGTAAGTAACTGAAACAGTAGAACAGAACAAATTAAAATAATTCCATTCCATTGATCCCTCCTAACTATGGAACATAAAATATATTAGTATGAATCATAAAGGAAATAAAGTCAGAAGTAAAGAATGGTAATCAAACCTACCTGAAGTCCTGGTTGGTCTCATTTGGATTTGGTCCATCAAGAGGCCATCTTTCTGGAATAAATTTATCTGCATCTTTCCAGTGCTTTGGGCAACGATGCAGGTTCCAAACAGAAATGAAAATATCTTCACCCCTGCTTATAAACATGTAGTAACTTCAACAATGGTTCTATAAATATATATATATATATATATATATATATATTATGTAATTGTTCAAGAAGTACAAAAAATAACACTACTAGATTCCAGAGAACCACTCAAAGAAAATAATCCAATAATAAAATTTGTATGTTTCTTTCAAGATGAGCCAGGCATGAAACATAATCGAGGTACATGTACAGTTAGGAAATTCTAGACATGCATAAGGAGAGTAAATTAATCATAAAGATCATCACAAAGAATAGTTTACTCATCGGGTTGCAGTTTCACCTTTTTATTGGATACTTTCCAAGCATGTCCTTTTCAAGAGAACGGCGAATTAAAACAGGTGGCTGTGGATAAAGCCTCAAGGACTAAAAAGTAAAAACAGGAACATATTAAGAGATATAAAAGCTACTGGAGTTATGACTATAGACTTTCATTTGTATGGTAAACAGATGTTCTTACTTCATTGATCACTCGAGTAGTGTATTTCAATTTCTTCATGTCTTCAATCGTTGGTAATCGATCTCCTAGAACTGAATCAACCTTGATAGAGAAAATTAAGAGACAATATGACTTAATAAGCCTATTGTGCTGGGCAACTGAGGTTTAAAATTTGATACAGGATAAGTGCTTCAAACTCACCTCATTTTGAAGTTTGGACATCACACTAGGTTCCTGAAATTATCAAGAGATGGAATCATTTTTTTTTTTTGTTCTTTATTTTTCAAAAGAGCCTAGACATAATTGAAGACTTGAGAGAAAGCTTTAAACAAACAAATGTAAACTCTCATGAGACCTGAAAGGGAGAGAAACAAAAGAAATTTAAGGATAATTCCAAAGAACACCGGTCATGAAACAAAAGAGACGTCAAAGTGTTGACATGATTGATTTGTGTTCACATATTTTAGAAAAGATTATGATTGTATAGGATATTACAAATCATAAATTCATTGGGTAGATTTTAGATGGATTGATTTGAGAAATAATATCAGTATCCTATATTTATATATAATATATATATATATATATATATACAAGAAACTCTTTATAAATGATATGCGAACAATTCATATCCTAAAATTCTACACAAAAATTCTTAAATTTGTATCTTAAAGAACTAATCATCCTTCAAAATGATGTTAGAGTTATGATCATCAGATGTTGCATTGGAGTTGGGTGGCCAATGCCCTTTTTCAATTAATGTAGTTCTGAAGTCAAAGCTTCTTCATTATTGGAAGATTTCATAAAATTTCTCCAGAAACACGATTGCATCAAATTTCATAAAATTTCTCCAGAAACATGATTGCACCTGTTTTTACTCTGAACAGCTATAAAAAAAAATTTTAAAAAAAAACCTGAGCTGCAGCTAAGCAGGATAATCAATCTACCTTCGAAAGAAGATAAAAAGTCCATGTAAGCACTGCAGCAGAAGTTTCATGTCCAGCAATAAGCAATGTCATCAAGTCATCACGAAGTTGCTTGCTTGAGACCTACAAATCAATATATAAAAGTCTATCCAAAAAGAAATTCTTTTGAACTATGCATAGCCATGAGTTAACTTGAACATACATCATCTCCGGATGCTAAGAGAAAATGAAGGATACTAGGATCTTGTTCATTCATGTACTCCTCGTGAAACTGTAGCTCTTCTTCATTCACCATCCGCTGCAAATGCATTGGGAGAAAGATGGAATCATACAAATATATGATACATGTTAACTACCACAAGAACTACAAATTGAAATGATGATACATGAGTGGCATCAGGAACCTGAATATATTAACAAATCAACCCCCTATATAAAACAAGAAAATATTTGATGAAAGACACGGGATGCCTAAACACATAAACAAAAAGTTACTTCTATAAATTTTAAACCATTTACTTATTTTTGAAAATTAACTTAAATATAAGAACCACATCCACAATTGTGCTACTTGATTCACCAGTCTGCGCTAAATTATGTATAAGAATTCAAGGAATAACTTGGACATTTTATATGCCATTTTCTCATCGAAATGGATTTGCATCAAATTCCCACTTCTTGATGCAACCTATACTCCCTCCATCCAGATTTGAACTTTCCTATTTCTATTTGAAATGTTTGGATGAAATATCTCATTTCTTAAAATAAATAGATTTTTATTATGAAGTCCCACTAACCAATTAAGAATTTACATTGATATAAATCAAATGCACTTCTTAATTAAGTTAAGATAAGATATTTAATTCCGTATGTGAGAGTACATGGTAATCAGTAAATGTTGGAGTCCAACTCAAGCCAGTAAAAATCCTTTAATTAGTATAAATAACATTACCTTACATATGGCAATCAGATCATTCAACGTGTTGTTTACAAGCTCAAGAGCAGCTTTAACCCTTTTTTGTTTTGGAGAAATATCCTTCCAGATAGGAATCTCCCAGACGGGAATTGGAGCAACACTTCGATCTTCGGCTTCTTGGAGTATGGTATATACAGCCTGACATAGGTACAACCAGATATTAACAACAATGATGGTGGTGTAAAATCGAGAAAGGAAAGCTAGTATAAAGCAGTAGTCATGACCATTGTTGGGAAGGAATTGAAATGAACATGTTGTCCATAAGCCACTAATTAATAATCCCCTTGGGACACTAGATGAAAAAAAAGGTAGACACAAGTACCTCGACTATCCCAGTATCAACTTTTAAAGAATCGAAATCATAATTAAAAACAGCTTTCCCAATGATATCCAATGTCAACCGGGAGAAAAGAGACTCCATCTCTACATCCTCGCCATTAGAAGCAGCCTCATCAAGCTTTCTACATAGCCTATCTGTTGCCTGTCCAAATAAGCCAATCATTGCCGCTACATACTGCAGTATTCAAGAAAGAGATACATCAGCAGCAGCAAGTGAAAGATCTCAAGATTTTGGATTAGAATAGCAAAGATAGTTCACTAAAGCAATGATATAATTCAAAGTTAGTCACTTGAAAGTGTATTTTAACTCAACAAGAGATATTAAATATTAAAGTACCTTCCGATGTAATGCTGGGACAATAGCACGTCTCCTGACACGCCATATCTCTCCATCTGCAGGTATAAGCCCCTTCCCCATTACAAAATCCAAGATCTCAGCAAGGATGCCCTGATCATCAAGATGTTAAGGTCAATTCAATAATGGCCCCTTTCATTTCTGCCTTCTTTTATCCGAGAAGCATCTACCAAACAGGGAAGATACTATGGTAAGATATAGGGTTACAGTTACTCCCACCTTTGAGTAAGCCTTTGAGTTGCCTTTCAAAATATGTTTGGCAATGGATGGATCTGATACAATTAAAAATGACTGCAATGGCCATTTGGATCAATAAGACAAAATTAGCATATAGAAGAACAGTCACGTGTCTATTTGTGGTAAAATAGAAACAGAAAAAAGATTCTCTCAAACCTTGGGACCAAATGTCAACCGGAAAATTCCCCCATAGGTAAGAAAAAGTTGATAGAGGGGAACAAAAAAGGCCTCACTTCTGATGGCCTCTATTCCCCCTTTTGCCTCAGGAACTCTTGGATAATCTTCATCAGTGCCGAGTTTATCGAACAAGAATTCAAGAAACTCATTCGGCACCCCGAGTTTCAGTAAAGAATTTTTGAGCACTGATGGAAATCTAATTCAAAAGCACGTAAGATAAACTAAACAGCACGTAGATGGATAATGCACGAGAGAAATAAAGTACAAGAAGAAATGAATGTGAAAAGCAGAGCTGAAAACAATTGAAACTCGATGAAATACACAAGAAGTCGGACAAACATTATCAAGCCTTCTTTCTAAAATTTTTGGCCAACAAAAATAATTAAGGTGAACCTATTTCTCATTTGCTTCTGCATTAGGAAAAATCAATTCAAACATACATACTATTATTACTTGTTTTTCTCCGCTTTAGTTTGGGCTTGAAACTTGATAACAATTTAAACTTTTTAAACATAAGATATACACATACCCAGACTTCTGAACAGTAAATTCCCCCGAGGCAATTCGAGCAGACAACTCAGCACGCTTCTTCTCTTCAAGAAGCTTCTCAGCACTCGTCACGCCGTTATCCACAGACCCATTTCCTTTTGCATTGTAACAGCACCTAATCAAAGCACAACTTCTACAATTCCCTGCTTATATGTTACAGATCACCAAGGGGGGAAAAGAAAAAAGAAAAAAGACCACAAATTCAAACACAAAAGTACCTGACACACAATTCTAGCCATAGACTAAACGAATCCGGGGATTTAACTCAAAGAACCAACCAACTTACCTCGAAGCTTAGAAAAGGACGCAGAATGGGATGAGGGATTTGCAAATGTGGGTTTGAATTTCTTGTTAACATGAAATTTGGCAGCTAAATGGTTGGCCGATACCTGAGTTGGAGGAACAGTAGCAGCCATTGAGGAAGCTCAAGCACAGATTACCGGACCTTGTGTGACTGAGACAGACCGAGGGGGAAGAGAAGATGATAATGCAAAGAGAAATTAAGGCATTGGTGTAGATGGTAACCCGACAGTTAAAAAGCGTGGCGGCACTGATAACCGCTAAACAACACAATAGGAATCTCCGAAAAGTTCACAACTTTCTGGTTCCACGATACCACAACCTGTCCATTCGGTCCCCTTCGATTATTACGTCGTTTACTAACTTTGATTGAACCGGGCCTCTCAAGAAAGTAAAAAGAACCCACGAAATTAACAAGAACGGAACTCCTGGGACGTCTGAAGTTGTCAACGGTTCGGGGCCATAAACAATACTCCCTACTCCCTCGTATCTCCCAACGTGTATTTCCAAAATAGATATAGATAGAAAGGTTCCGTATCCATTTTTCATCTAATATATCTATATATCTTCTATAAATAGAAAGCACTTATAATGGACAAGCAATCCATTTGAAATCCATCTATTATTATGGAAAATGAACTTTTACATGGGAGTTAGTTTTTTTTAAAACAAAACAAAATCTGATTCATTTTATTATTACGATTTTTTTTATATTATTTCTCTTCATTAATATATTCATTCATTTAGTATAAAGAAAGAGAAAAATAGAGAGAAAAGGAATTTTTTTATATAACACATCTATATTTAAGATTTTTTGATTTATTTTTATAAGATTCAAGCAATGCATAGAAAGTTATTAATCGTCTAATATATTAATGTATAAAAGTTATAAAACTAAAAATAAAATATAATTTAAAAAGCAACACGTACCATCTACCTAATATTTTTTTAATTAAAAATAGCAAATAATAGTTATGTGAAAACTTTAGCGTTTTTAAGATTGATTATTTATATACATTAAAAAAAATGATAGTAAGCTTTTAATTTACTGAACATTAATTAAGAGGTGGAAAAAAAGGTTATTGGGAAGAATTAACACAATGTGGCACAATCTAGCCATCCAAATAAATATCCTTTGGAGAAATACCAAAAAAAAAATTAAAGAATTCTATTACTTATTTTTTATCTAAAATTATTTTTTCCAAAAGAAATATTTTGTTTAATACACACATTATTTTTTAAAGATATTGATAATAATATTTTTATATTAATTAGTACTAAATTTATAAAATTGATATTAGTTCATGTAATTTTATTACAATAAAATGATCAAGAAATGAAATGTTTTGTTTAAAAAACTTTAATATTTAATTTATATCAGTAAGAAAAGAATTAAATTCTAATATATTAAATATTTGCTTAATTAAAATTAATTTATAAGTAATATTGTATGTTAATTTTTTTATCATTAGATTTAAAAATATCATTTAATATTATTTAATAATTATCGTTATTCATTCACTTAAGTTAGTTAAGTTGACTGAACTTTTAGTTATTATAAATTAAATTACTTGCATTAAAAATATTATTGTAGTTTTACTTTAAATAAAAAGGTAAGAATATGATTTTTTTTTTTGGATAATTCTTTAATATTTAATTTATTTCATTAAAAAGATTTTCAACTTAAGTATTTATATCATTTTATTTTACAAATAAATTGTAAAAAATATGATTTGTCTTTTTTTCCCCCTTTAAATTAACTTTGAATAATTCGAGGGAAAGAAATGCAATGCAATGTTTGGATCGATTTAATTATTATTTCTTTTTACAAACAATGTTCAAGCTAAACTATCGCATGTGCATTAACTATCCGCTAGTAATTGCAAACTCACTTAAACTAGAATATGCAGCAAGATCGAGTCAAACTCACACTTACGTTATGCAAGTTTCACCTATATTCCACTCAGCTACATCTTTGGATGCAGATAAATTTAATTTGAATTATTTTTCAGTATTTATTTAGTTTATTTAAAGAGGTTTTGAATTTATTTCCTTAAACATTTTTTTTT
>JAWZTD010000001.1:12388529-12400708 GCA_035221335.1 Echites panduratus | reverse complement strand
GATGCTCAAGTTCCCTTTCTCCCACCTGTTGAACTTTTGATCAAGGCCCTGGTTTCAGTGGCACCTGCTGTTTTAGCTGCTGTGCCAAGTGCATGTATGCAACTTCTCTGCTGCTCTCATCACCCACTTCTAGTCGGTAGATCAAAAAGAAATGCAGTGTGGAGGGTAATGTCTCTACCACACTTTCATTTATCCGGTAACTATAGAATAAGGGAGTTTTATAGTCATTTGACATACAATGACTACATATTTGAATACGAGGACATGTCAGCCAAACACCTGTTTGGGAAATTCTCTCCATTCTGTGTTGTTGCATTTGCTCTTATGGTTGTTAGTAGAATAGATGTGGCATGAATCATAACTTGATAATCTTTTATGCAAATTATTCTTGTGTCCAAAAATAATCATCTTAATTGGCATTTTTGCGTGTAAGAAATTGTTAAACAACAATGTATGTAATATACAAACCAAACTCGAACAAAAATTAATGTCTGAATAATAAATGAATGAAGATTTTGTGTATTGAAATTTACATACAATGTATGCCAACTGTTCGTGTTCGTAAACAAATTAATATAAATATAATATTTCTTAAAGGCTTTTTTTTTTTTTTGGAGTTGAAATTCACATGGAAACTTGTGTATGCATTTTGATTGTAATGCTATTGTTTAATCTTTTTTTTTTGTTAAAATTAACCTTTCAAACTGTTTATTTTCCTTTTTTTCTTGCAAACACACACACGCACATACAAATATATGTAATGTTTGAAAAAGATGATTACTTATGCATTCATCAATTTCGTGAGTGAAAATTTTATGTATGTTTAGCTATTATAAGATAATTAACAAGCAAGAAACGGTTTGGAACAGTGTTTGAGCTAATTAATCATAAGTATCAAATTAAAAATGAGTTTAAATTGAAGGATTTGAGTTTCATAGAAAATTAATCAAGAGGAATGAGTTCAAACATAAAGTTTAAACTCCGGTGTTAATAAGTGAAATGAACTTGAAATGGTCTACCCGGTTTGTCTTGGTACATTTACAACTCTACCTGTGATATGCAAAGCAAGATTACTTAAGCTCCCTTTTAAATTTTAAGCGCCATTATGTCATATTTGGCTGTATATCATTACCCCAAGCAATGATATTAATGTTTTAAGCTTTGTGATATTAAATGTAGTGTTTCTTTTCTGTGGACCTTTTTTTCATTGAAATTTTGGATACCAATTAAAGATTTGAAGTTCTTTTATCTTTATTAGTTGGCTATTTTTTGTTTCTTATACTTTAGATTTACTTTGATTGAAACAAAATCAAATGCAACTGTTGATGCCTTCTCCATTTTCACAGCGAGTGCAGAAATGTTTGCAAATGCATGGCATTGATGCAGTTGGCCTTATCACTGCTAATGTGGTTGAATTGTGCAAGGTGAATATAATCCCCTGTTCTCTTTCTGTTTGGGGGGTGGGGGTGATTGTGTTAGAATTAAGCTTGTGGCCTTATTATAGTTACAAAGGTATGCATCATATGCAGGTAAGCTAGCTACTGAGGGACAAATTGTTACCTTTTTTTTGGGAAATGAAAGTAATAAATGTGATTGCTTGGTACAATAAAAAAACCATAAAGATAATGGTGAAATAGGGAAAAGTATAAAAGCATTTCATTGTTTTATAAGATGACAAGTATTTCCAGAAAAATGAAAAAAATTCAAAATTGTTACAAGTATTTGAGAAGAGTGGTAGTACCTTATTCTTACTCTTAACTAACTTCTTTCTAGTGATCTGCTTCTATGTCTATTGAGAATGCCAGTGCTTTGGATGTCAATTAATTTGTTAACCTGTATTTTCTTTCACCTACCAATTATTAAAGATCAATTTGAAGTGTTAGATTAATCTTCTGCTTTTGAAAATCCTGTCTTTCTTTTCACCTCTTATAAAATGGCAAAAACAAAATTTCCTGACTGCATGTTGTGAATATGTTAATTCTGCATTATAGCGTGTTCTTATTTTCTACCTCTCTCTCTCTTGTACCAGGGCTTGATGGACTCTAGGGGACTGATGAGTTCTAACTATCTTCAACAAGACGCTGCATTGTATTCATTGTCAACCTTGATGTCCATATTACCTGGAGATACCTATTCAGAGTTTGAAAAGGTTTATGTTTATAATGCTATTCATGTTAACATGATTTTTTTTGGTTGGTTTGTTTAACTTGTGTCTTCTTCGGCAGTACTTAAAGAATCTTGCAGACCGTGCTGCTCATGATACTCTTACACAGAAAGATATTCAGGTAAATGTAATTAAATAATTTCTACTTTTCTTCTGTAAATTAGTTCTCTCTCCAATGCAAGTTGTTTTCTCTCTATAACTACTAGCTTTTTTAGTGTTTTTGATATATCCTAGTATTTTGTTGAAATTTATTGAATCTTCGGCCATGTCTGTGTTCGTGAGTCCTCAACTTTCTTACTTGTACCCTTTTCACCTTTTTTTATCTATCTTATTGGAGAATGAATCTTCTCTCTTTAGTAGGAATTACCCTCTTTTACTGGACTATACTTTCCTTTAGTAAAAAATGTGTGTCCAGTTTATTTGGTTATCTGCCACACAGTATTCGTAGAAATAAAATTTACTTCTACTCCTGTGACAACTTTTGACTCAATCATTTCATTGATACATGAGCATATTCGCAAGAGCAAATCATATTGCAAACCATGTCCTCAAGAGCACTCTCACTTTGTGATCTAATCTTTTATTATATCACCTGTAACAGGATTCGATGAAGTTTCTTTGTAATTTCTGATGCACATTTATCTTGTACTGTTTCGATCGGACTACAGTTTTAAGCAATTTAAACAGCACCATTTAGAATTTTGTGCTGAACAGGATAAGTTCTCATTTGCAATTGAAGATAAGCCCTAACTTAACATATGTTTCCATTGTGGGGATTAAAGTAATTTTTGGAACATGCTATTATTGCTAAATTGTTGTATGTTGTCTCTTATCTTGTGAAGCTAACTTGAAAGTGAATTTTATTTCCCGCTCGAATTTGCTGTCTCTATTTCTCTTGTTCTTCTTAGTTTGGAAGGTCTAGAAAGTGTTTCCTTTTATCTTTTGACATGAACAATTGTAATTTAACAATATTTTGTCTACCTAATTTAGATTCTTAAGCATATGTATCACTCCCCCAATCATGTAGTAATGTCGAGTACGATAACATGGTGCCTACTACTACTTGGATGACTAATGCTTTGTTATTCTTGTGTTTTGCTGTGATAAATTCTACATTATTGTTCCGTTGTAGCTTTTCTATTTATCCCCTGGAAGGTGCTAAATATGGCAAGTTGTTTCAGATCTTCTATACTCCCGAAGGCATGCTTTCCACTGAGCAAGGAGTTTATGTGGCGGAGTCCATTACTTCCAAGAATGTAAAGCAAGCAAAAGGGCGCTTTCGAATGTATGATGAACCGAACAGCTTCGTAAGTACATATTCTGTTCTCTTCTTTTTTAGCTCTGTTATATTTCTTTAATTATATTCAGGATTGAAGGTGCATTTCTTAAATATAGGATGAAGTCACCTCAAATCATTCAGCAAAGCGGGAATCAACTAACAAAAGTCTTGTTACTGGCGGAAAAAAGGATAGTGGTAAATCAGTGAAGAAAGCTGGTATGTCCTATAATTTTTGCAACTTATGTATGTCTGATATTACCTTTTGTTAGGAGATACAAAATTGTTTGAATTGTTTTCCGATCACTTTTCTGATTTTTAGACAAGGGAAAGACTGCGAAGGAAGAGGCACGAGAATTGCAGCTAAATGAAGAGTCATCTGTACGCGAAAAGGTTTTGGTTATCCACAGGAATCTCTCCTTAACGTTGAGAGCTATGGGGGAGATGGCCACTGCTAATCCTGTTTTCACACATAGTAAACTGCCTTCTTTGGTAAGTTTTCCTGCGATCTTTATAATCATTAAATTAGTTTTCTTTGTCTATCTTAACCATATTGTTATATGCTGCGGGGAATACCTTTGATTTTGCCACTGTGGATTCTACAATGGTTAGGCTTCATGTCCACATTCCTTTAAAAGATGTGATTTAACTACATCTTGTCTTAGTTGTTCTGTAAGCCGCACTATGACATGATGAACGACTGCACCACTAGGAATAGAATTGGTCTTGTTTCCTTGACAGGTTTTCTAATTCATGTTGAACTAACAGACTTTTTCCCCGCCTGGAGGGGCTGGCTTCTGGCCCTATGCCACCTCTGGATTGACATTGTCACATGCTTTGATAAAGTCTCTCCCAGTCTCCTTCTACAGGGGTGATGACTGCCTGAAGTCGCAAAACTTCATACTGGCAATGGACCACTGGGTAAAACCTGACTCCACCAGGGCACTGTGGCTGCCCTGGGGAGATAGAATGAGACCTCTGCTGATGTTGATAGGGTCTGTAAGAATTGCAATTGTATGTTGAAATCACGTGCCTGACCATCTCTTGCCTCAAGTGAGCTTGCCCAGCTTCTAGTCCTTAAATTTTCTTCAACAGCTCCTCAGTTGGTGGTGTTGCAGTGGGATCTGCTAATTGGAAGTTGTTCTTGGAGTAGGAGTTTCCATTTGAAACTCAAATCTCAAATCAAACACACCTTTCTTCTATCATCCCTTTACCTTTCTTGACTATTCTTGTAGTATACGGTTAGTGGAATTGGGAAGTAGCCGTCAGTGGCAGTGAGGGTTAGTGCAAAATTTGGGGTTCTATAGAGTAAATGATAAGTTGCTAAATTTATGAATTAGGAGGATATTTAAAGTCTTTTTAATATTTTTTTGAAAAGTTGCCTCTTCAATGGATTCAAATGAGCTTCTAATTTCTTATAATTAAGAAAATTGACTCCCAAAAATTCAGACAAGATAATTAAACTTTTGAATCCTTGTCCAACTGCAAACGTTCCAAAAATCTGAACTGCATTTCTTTGGCAGGGAGTATTTAACTTTGGGCAGTTTGCCACCTATAATCTTGTGATCTATTGTTTCTGAAGAAAACGAAAAAAGCTACTTATGTCCATTTCTTTTGCTGCCATGTTCATGTCAAACTGCATCAACTTCATCTCTTCTAATTTTTATGTCGACTAGATACCAAGTCCTTCAATGTGACTCCAGGTTGATTTTTTTAAACATTGAAATGTATTTTGATGCTGTTCTATTGTTTACTTTATTTATTCTAGCCTGACTTTGGCAATTCCGAAGTTTAAATGAAAATGAGATAATACTTGTTTCTACACTTTTGTGTGGTATAAAATCCAAATCCATTTTCTTATATGCATGGTATTTTACTTGTTCTAACTGTATGCATATTTAGCTATTTTTTGTGAACATTTATAAGTGCCGTACCATGAATAAAAGTTGTAGAAATACAGCTGGAAACAAAAAAACACTCTCATTATATATGTAAAATAGATTTTATTAGTGATTTTGTTGTGCTGTAGACATTTTAAATTTGTGTTGAATGTCTACTTTTTTTTAATATATTTTTTTTATTAAAGGGGTTGTGGATTTTGATATGTTGAATATCTATTTTCAGGTCAATTTTGTTAGCCCTTTACTACAGTCACAAATAGTTGGTGATGTGGCGTATGAGACCATGGTGCGGCTTGCAAAGTGCACTGCTCCCCCTCTGTGCAACTGGTCTCTTGAAATCGCAACTGCATTACGGATAATCGCTACGGAAGAGGTTAATGTTATCTGGGATTTAATTCCTTCTGATGTTGAAGGAGAGATCAATGGAAGACCTTCTTTGAGTCTATTTGAGCGAGTGATAAATGGATTGTCAATTTCCTGTAAATCTGGACCTCTTCCTGTGGATTCATTTACTTTTGTTTTCCCGGTAAATTCTTGTTCTTCATATTCTTATGGATTTTCAGAATTTCAAGCAGAGATGGACTTCCAATATGAGATTGAAAAGGCATATGACATAGCATATGGAAAAATGGTTCATGTTAAGCTATAATGTAAACAGATCACCCAAAAATTGTGTATTTATGTAACAGTACCTTTGCAATCTTATTTGTCTCTTGGCAATTAAGAATCCCCCAAATGACTCTTTCAGATCCTTGAACTTGCTAGTAGCATCAGCAGTTTTGTGGTATTTGTGTAAGATGCACTCCCTCTGGACCCAAATCTGATGATTTTGTTTTTGTCCATGCAGATAATGGAGAATATCCTTTTAGCTCCCAAGAAGACTGGTCTTCATGATGATGTTTTACGGATACTGTATTTACATATGGATCCCATTTTACCCATCCCCAGGGTCCGAATGCTCTCAGTATGCACTCAAGACCTCTACCTGTTTGAAAGAGACTTTTGGTTTTGTTGGGGTTTCCTTTTCATATTTTTGCATATGGTGATACTCATGCTATACCTGCAGGTTTTACATCATGTTCTTGGTATTGTTCCTGCTTATCAAGCTTCAATTGGCCCAGCTTTAAATGAGTTATGTTTGGGTCTGCACCCAGATGAAGTGGCATTGGTATATATAGTGATTTATCATTAATTGTCTCTTTATCTGCTTCAATAATATCTCAAGTATTGTTATTACATGCGTTCTGCAGGCTATGGCTGGAATTTATGCTAAAGAAGTTCATGTGAGAATGGCTTGCTTAAATGCAGTAAAATGCATTCCTGCTGTCTCTGGCTGTTCCATCCCTCAAAATGTGGAGATTGCAACTAGCATCTGGCTTGCCTTGCATGACCCTGAAAAGGTGAAGCATTCTGTGTCTTTCTTATTATTTCTTTAATCTCTCAGCTGATTACCTTGTCATGCTCTAATTAATGTTGTATCTTTAACATAAAGTTATCTAGATTTCTCATTGTCACGGGGTTTTCTCAAGGAGGTTCCTACTACAGTTATAGGTCTTTGATTATTGGTTTGTGATGTGCTTTATTTCTATTTGTCTCTTGTAGCCCTGTTGCTTAAGAAAGAAGATAAATTTATTAGTGGTCATAATTTTTTTAAGGCCTTCTTTATTTGTCTTAAAAGAAAAAAGCAGATATTTATATCCTTAACTGAAGAATGATTTGTCTTGTTTGCAGTCTGTTGCACAAACTGCTGAGGATATTTGGGATAGTTATGGGTATGACTTTGGGACAGAGTATTCTGTACTTTTCAAAGCACTTTCCCATGTAAACTATAATGTTAGAGTAGCTGCTGCTGAAGCATTGGCTGCTGCTCTGGATGAGAACCCAGATACCATACAGGTAGGTCTCATATCCTTGTTTAAATGAGTCTAATAAATGGTCAATCAGAAGTTTCATACTTCATGGGTTCTTGCAGGAGTGTCTGTCTACTTTGTTTTCATCATACATCCATGATGTGAATTTGGGTGACAACAGCATTGATGCTGGTTGGCTAGGCAGACAAGGGATTGCCTTAGCACTTTATTCTGCTGCTGATGTGCTTAGGACAAAAGATCTTCCTGTTGTTATGACATTCCTCATCTCAAGAGCACTGGTAATTGATGTTTACCCCTGTTGTGAAGGCATCTTTTTAACTTCCAGTAATCTCATAGAAATTTTTGTGAAATTCAATTGAATTTTAACTAATGAAAGTTCTTTAAGATGCTGGATGCTTCCGGATTGAAAGTTGTTTGGCAGACATCCTTTACTTGGATGTTTTTCTTTATGCTTGAATTCTTTTCTTCCACATTCAAGTATTTTTTATTCTTATGTTTGTGCTCGAGGAGCTAACATGAATCATTTGATCACAAACTCAAGCATAAACAACCGACTAGCTCTTAAGTTTCTTGCACCTTTACAAAATCATTACGATAGCGGTTTGAAGCTTTAGATATGCAAAACCAATTGGTTTTACCTAAATCAACAAGAAAAGCTTCTCACACAAAACATGCTAAAGTCAAAAAGTATTATATCCTGTCGAAATTGTCAACAATTTCTTCTTCAAAATGACTTGATATGGATAGAAATTAAACCAATATTTACTATCTTTAGATATTTTTCAGTTATTAAGGGAAATTAGCATAGTTAGTCGTTAAATTATTTTGGTTCTTGATGCTGATCCTGAAATTAATTTTTTAAGCTTTTTCAATCTTAAATCTATTTTTTTGGTGCAGTCAATCTTGTCTTGAATGGTAAATCCATTGTGGTTTCCAGCTAATGTTTGTCAAGCTCATCTCCCATGACTGACCAACCGCCATGCTTATTTGTGTCCAAAAATACTTCAATCTTGAGGTTTCCATTTCCCATTAAATTTTGATAGAATTCCTTTGAGAAAAAAGTTTAGTGTAGTCAGATGAGATTAAGTATGATCAACTTCCATCTTAGGACTAATAGGACAAATAAAGCCTTCAGGAGAAAATATTTTGGAAAAAATAATAGTTTGAGGACTATATATAGGATTACTTCTCTTAATATTGTTACCTCCATTCAAACTGAATCTCCTTTTTGACTTTTATGGTTAAATGGTAGGTGACTCTACTCAATATTGTGTGTCAATTTATTTAGTATTATTAGAACATAAAGATATTAATAACCCCATATCATGGTGGACTTTTTCTCTTTTAAAGTATGACATTATTAATCTGAGAATGACACTGAGGTTGGGCAACATAAGAAGTCCGTCACTGAGACACTCAATAGTTGAATCTGATGGAAAACAGAGTCCCTTCATTTTGGATAAATGTTTTATTTGCCTATTTCCATTGTTTCCCTCAATCAGTTTTCTATTGGTTATTTGCTAATTACTGGCATGAGTTAGTTAAATTGCATTATGATGTGCCTTGTAATGTGGTGTTATATGTTTACAGAATGATGCATTTGTTAAATTGTTGTTTTGACCTATCAACAATTATTTCTTTTAAGCAAAATAAAGGCTGATGGTGCTTTCACTTGTAGGCTGATTCCAGTGCAGATGTTCGGGGAAGGATGATCAATGCTGGTATCATGATTATTGACAAGCATGGAAGAGATAATGTGTCATTGTTGTTTCCTATATTTGAGAATTACTTGAACAAGAAGGTCTGGAACATGTATTGAGCAAAGAATGCTTTATTAGTAAAAAACTTTCAAACCCATTAAGCCTTCTTTCTTTATTCCTGCACTTATTGGTCCGTGGTTTTAGTACTCGAAAAGAAGTTGACTCCCATGTAGTGATTTGCATTTCTAATGATGGTATATAATTGTTTTATTTGTTCAGGCATCAGATGAGGAAAAATATGATTTGGTCCGTGAAGGTGTGGTTATTTTTACTGGGGCTTTAGCAAAGCATTTGGAAAAGGTGCCACCTGTTTTTTTTTTTTTTACCACATAGTGGAATTAGTCTTTCCATAAGATTACAGGTCAAATTTTTTGCTTCCAAGCAGGATGATCCCAAGGTTCATGCTGTTGTGGAGAAGTTATTGGAAGTGTTAAACACCCCTTCCGAAGCTGTTCAGCGTGCAGTTTCAACCTGCCTTTCTCCACTAATGCAATCAAAGCAGGTGTGTTCAACATCTTGTCTTTCTGTATGGTTGAAGTGAGCTAATGCATTTGTTTTGTTTTAAGATCATGTGAAGTATATTGCAGTATATTGGACAAGCTTTGAAAGGGAAACCTTGTTTTTGTATTTGAAATAGGAGAGAGATAAAGATATTTGGATAAGGATTATTGATTTGTGTTGGATTCTTGATGTGATTTCATTTGGGATCCATGTGTTGGGTATTGTATTAACATAGTAAAAGATATAGTTGGACCATAATAAGCTGGATCCACATGAACTTGAATTTGAGAGGATTTGGGAAGGATAAATAGACCTTGTAAGAGAGAAGACGAAGAGAAAAATTTGGAGACTTGTCCAAATATGGCTATAATTATTAGATGAGTTTCAGCATTACATGCTGCTGTCAAGTTTCATGCATGACAGCCCTCTCTTAAATCCTCCAACTATTCTTGAGGCAGCTACCCCTCAACCTAAATCAGCGACCTCCTTAAGGAGGTTTTTGATAAACAATTATCTATTGGTTCATTTTCCTGGACTAAAAATTATCTTGGTCTGCCTTATGGAGTTCTTTTGGTAGCATGAGGAATTTACATTTTCTAGTGGGAAAACAGTGGCTAGATATTGAAAACTAACTGGAATATTGGAATAGTTATTGGGAATCTTGAGCATGTTCTTTGAATCAGGAATCTTGTATCAAAGCAATTACTCCTAAAGTCCTTTATTTCAATAGTTTATTTTTAGTCAAGTGACTGGAATTCTAGCTGCTAAATGTGTACCATTATACTTTTCATCTGGAGTTATTTTTTCACTTCTGGCAATCACTAGTTAGTTTGTCATAATGGTGGTTTAATTTTTCTTACAAGACTGCAAAATGTACCTTTCGCATTTTTTTCTTGTTCTGTTTTCTTATCGCGCTAATTCTCTCTCTTGATTCCTTCTTTGTTTCTTGCAATAGGATGATGCACCGACACTTGTCTCTAGGCTTCTGGATCAGCTTGTGAAGAATGATAAATATGGAGAACGCCGTGGAGCGGCATTTGGACTAGCTGGTGTGGTGAAGGGATTCGGAATTTCTTGTCTGCGGAAGTATGGAATTGTCAAAGTCCTTAGAGAAAGTCTTGCAGACAGGTATTGTGAAAAAGTAGCTCTTAAGGAAATCTTCATTTATATAGATAACTTGGTTTGTCAAGCTGTAATTTTGGGTAGATTCCTCGAAGGCCAAATAGATTATGGAGAATGTACATAATTATTTTCTCTGTCAAGATTATTGTGGTAAAGGGATGTGTTATTTTCTCTATCAAGATTATTGTGGTAAATTGATGTGGAATGTCTTTTCTCCTGGCGTTTTGCCCTTTGCGGTATAGACCTATGTATTGCAGTTCCCCTTAGGTGGGCATGCCTTTAAGCAATGCTTCTTGTCTTTCTCTCCTGGAAATAAGTGGACTGGAGCCCAGTAAAAAATATATTACTGATTAGGCATACATCCAAAACTCTTCTCAAAAATGCTTTTAGTTGGCATATTCAGATTGTCATTGAACCCTTACTTGCAGTAAAGCTGAAGGCTATTGCACTACAATAACAATTGACTGCCTGTTGAAAAATGTACTGCCGGTTATTATATTTTTCTATAGTGCAAGTATTTACTTTTCTGAATGTCTATAACTTTAAATTGCAGAAACTCTGCCAAAAGCCGTGAGGGAGCTTTGTTGGCATTTGAATGCCTCTGTGACAAGTTGGGAAGATTGTTTGAACCGTATGTATATGATATTGATGTTTAAAGGGCAATAATTGTTGGGGTTTGGAATTTTTGTTATTGGAGACTGATATTACTATGCTGATGTAAAACAGGTACGTGATTCAAATGTTACCACTACTTTTGGTTTCTTTCTCTGACCAAGTTGTGGCTGTTCGGGAAGCGGCTGAGTGCGCTGCTCGTGCAATGATGTCTCAATTGACTGCTCAAGGAGTGAAACTTGTCCTTCCATCCCTTCTAAAGGTTCCCATATACTTGCCTTATTTGCCTTGTCAGCTTCCATAACCTAAAAGATCTCCAACTACTTAAGATTGCTACATAAATAAATAATATTGCCAAAAAATTGAGACTATTTTGTGACCTGTATGTGCCAACTTGCTGTCATATTACTTCGGATGCCAGATATCCATTTTGTCATTTTACTTAAAAGAGTGGAAAATGGATTTTCACCTTCCAGTCTTTGACACATCTGATCCAACAGTGTTTGAGACTTTAGTTCCTTAATTTATGTGGCTTCTTCCATGAATGGCAATTTCTTGGGAATCGTGACTGCATTGGAACTTGTGCTTTTTTTGCATTTAGTGCTTTCTGCATGAAAGTTACTTATCCACTGTTGGAGTCAAATATGGGGCCATAGATAGTCCAAATTGTGATTCCCTTTTTGTAGTGCTTTAATCTGTCAAGGCTTTGTGATGAACTAAGAGAATAATCAACCTTGCTTGGGTATTTGGTACCCTAATTCAAGTTTTATGAAAAATATTGATGTAAAAGTTTATAGTCATCACTAATAAATAACTTAAAATCTTCACACGAAAAAAAATCCATAATTTAATAAGAAATTAACATGAAAACTAAAACTCACCTGGTTTTCTTTTTCATAAATTATAATAATTTGTATTTAAATAATAATAATAATGATTTTGTAGTTAAATAATACTAATAATAATAATAAT
>JAWZTD010000001.1:12327314-12358299 GCA_035221335.1 Echites panduratus | reverse complement strand
CCTATAGCCATCCCTATTATGAACAAAGCAAGGAAAGAAACTTATAACAATTAAGGGTGTAGTCGAGTGGTTCGGATGTATAATTTATACAATATAGATCGTGGGTTGGATATAATCTTTTTTAAAATGAAAATTGTACCATGATGCATTCACATATTTTTTTTTTTACTGTTAAAAAATTGTTAAAATAAAAATTCAAACAATCTCGTAATTTTACGTTAATAATTAACTAAGACTTCATGACGCATCAAACCTAATGAAATTAATAAAAATCTTAAAATACAGAAAGTTAAGAGTTATAGTATTATTATTATTATACTTAAAGTCAACTTCTTATTTTAATCATTTTAGCCTGGGTAATGAATAATGATAACGAAGGGTAATCTAGATATTTTAATTTATAAAATACATTAACATTTAACTTTTTAGTGCTGTCAAATTTAAAGCTATCAAATATTAAGAAAGGTAGAAAGCACATTAGACGATACAAACTGCAAAAGCCCTCTTTTCTCCCATTGATGGAAAGAGATACTGATAAGATAAATTAAAATATGCATAGAATAGAGGAAAGCAATGCACACCACACCACCATTGTTGGATGAGAGTCTTGGTTGTCCCTTCCATTCCAATAATGGTTGCAAATGAAATGAAATGAAAGTTTCGTTTCTTTTCTTTCCCAAGGGAGACTGCACCTTGATTTCCCCTTCACATGGGATTCCAACTTTTCTGAGCTTTCATTATTCTTAAACCTATCATATCAAATTTTTTGGATTTAAAATTCAACTTTCCCTGTTGGGTGCATGTGGGTAACTTGTGAGACCCCCCAGCTTGATAATGGCTCAAGAATGGCGTTTGGTGAACAAAGACAATCATTGCTCTCTCATATGGGGAAAGTTCTTAGTGTGTGTATATACATTTGTCGTGGCATTTTGATCCCTTAACATGAAGAGATTCTTACATTCTGGTTGTATTTGAGTATAATATGATTTCTTTTTTTTTTTTTTTTATTTGTTCCATACAATAATTTGAAAGAAGAAGGGTTCAAGAATCTTGATAAACATGATGAACCAGCTTCAACATGTTCTTCTAGGTCCCCTACAATGAATCAAACTGATACTTCCTCCAGACCAATTATGAGACTCACAAACAAATGTGAAAACAAGATCAAGAATTGGTTCTGTTTAAACTCCTCTTTGGATCCTTTTACCTCGTTTCATAGTGGGGTTTAATGAGTAATTAACTCATGAATGTTTTCAAGAACTTTCTAGAAATTTCTGGGGTTATTTCTGTCTGAACTGCTTTATCTTCAGAAAAAGTTACTGCAAGATTTCAACATGTAAATGAAAATCTGAAATAATTTCTGCTGACCTTGGCTGGTTATATATTTATTCAGGCCCAAAAGTTAAAAGTTTGAGTAAACCTGCTGGAACCACTGACTCTGAATGAAATGATATATATAATATATGTAAAAAGATGACAAGAAAGACCTTGTTTTATCTTGGCAGTAGAATGTTTTGACAGATTAATAATTTTGATTTCTGCAAGAACATCAGTAAATTAATTTCCTTTGGGTTCAAATGCAACATCTTGACATATTCTTTAAGGAAATGGTTAAGGAATCAAAAGACAACTGTTAGAGCCAAAGGAACATTGTTATTTACGACTCATCATTCACATTATAATATGAAGTTCAAAATCATTAATCAAACTATGGTTGACCTTATAATCAATTATCAGATGTAAAATACATGTAATTAATCAGTCACTGAAAACACATTCCTTCCATGTTTCAGTGTCGGAATAATTTTCAATAATTCCAAACTTTCGAGTCATTACTCTCAGATTAATAGGATGGCTCGGATCCCAAGACCTCACGATTCACTTAAATGTGATTAATTAGTTATTAATCATATGTTTAATCATTAATTACTACTACTACTGCTAGCTAGTCTAGTTTCTAATTACAGATGGACAAGGGGTCCCATTTTAGATAATAATCATAACTAACTGATTAACCAATTATCTGTCTCTTTATCACTTCCTGATATAAGTACATCGTGTTCTTCAGTTGCCTTTGTTCTTTTGAACCAAAAAATGATCAAAAGCTGAGAATAACAAACTGAAAAAAGGGAAAGAAAACGAGATGAAAGTACATCTGCTTTTCTTGTACTGTTCCATTGGTTTAACTCTTGTTTTTGTCAATGGAGAATCAGCTGTGCCAAGTTCTGAAATTTCATATTTAATATCATTGAAATCCAACTTTACTGATCCTTTGGATCACCTCAGAGGCTGGAAATTCCCCACCAGAAATGAGGTCAATGGAAGTTCAGGTCACTGCAGCTGGACCGGTGTCTCCTGCAATTCCAAAGGCTTTGCTGAGAGGCTTGACTTGTCTAATCTGAACCTCAGTGGCCTCATTTCAAAGCACATTCAAGGTCTGAGGAGTCTGTCTTTTCTCAACATAAGTTCTAATGACCTCTCTTCTTCGTTGCCGAAATCTTTAGGTAATCTGACTTCATTGAAGAGCATTGATGTAAGTCAGAACAACTTTGTTGGGAAGTTTCCAGTTGGCCTTGGAAGTGCTTCGGGATTGACAATGATCAATGCATCAAGTAATAATTTTGTGGGGTTTCTGCCAGAGGATCTTGGCAATGCAACCTCACTTGAATGCCTGGATTTCAGGGGGAGCTTCTTTGAAGGTTCAATTCCAACTTCTTTCAAGCATTTGCAGAAGTTGAAGTTTCTTGGCCTTTCGGGTAATAATCTCACTGGAAAGATCCCACCAGAGATCGGTCAGTTATCGTCTCTGGAGACAATCATTATTGGATACAATCAGTTTGATGGTTCAATTCCTGCTGAGTTTGGTAATCTTACTAATCTTCAGTACCTGGACTTGGCTGTTGGTACTTTGAGTGGCCAAATTCCAACTGAATTGGGCAAACTGAAAAAGCTTACCACAGTTTACCTGTACCAGAACAACTTTGAGGGGAAGATTCCAGCAGAAGTTGGAAGCATTTCATCTATCATGTATCTGGATATCTCTGACAACCAATTCTCTGGAGAGATTCCAAACGAAATAGGAGACTTGAAGAATTTGCAGCTGCTGAATCTAATGCGAAATAATCTGACCGGTCCCATCCCAGAGAAACTAGGTGAGTTAACACAACTTGAGGTTCTTGAGCTGTGGCAGAATTCTTTGACAGGCATTTTGCCTGTGAATCTTGGGAGGAAATCTCCCTTGCAATGGTTAGATGTTTCCTCCAACTTATTGACAGGCGAGGTTCCACAAGGGTTGTGTGATTTTGGGAATCTCGCAAAACTCATTCTCTTTAATAATACATTCTCTGGTGAAATTCCATTAGGCCTCTCCAACTGTTCCTCATTAGTTCGAGTTAGAATACAGAATAACCATTTATCCGGAACCCTCCCAGCTGGATTTGGAACTCTTCCAAAACTTCAAAGGCTAGAATTGGCTAACAACAATCTCACAGGCGAAATTCCTGAGGAATTCACTCTGTCTGTCTCGTTATCTTTCATCGATATCTCCTCGAACCATCTTGAATCATCTTTGCCTTCTAGCATTCTGTCCATTCCTGATATCCAGACTTTCATTGCTTCCAATAACAACCTGAAAGGAAGCATCCCGGATCAGTTCCAGGATTGCCCTTCTCTTGCTGTACTTGACCTTTCAAGCAACCATTTCTCAGGTGGAATTCCTCAGAGTATTGCTTCATGTGAAAAGCTAGTGACTCTGAATCTTCGAGGTAACCAGTTTACGGGAGAAATTCCTAGTCCTATTGCATCAATGCCAACTCTATCTGTTCTTGATTTATCAAACAACTCTCTTGTTGGACGAATCCCATCAAACCTTGGAATTGCACCAGCACTTGAAATGGTCAACTTGTCCTACAACAAGCTTGAAGGTCCTGTTCCAAGCAATGGAATACTGGTAACCATAAACCCAAATGATCTCATAGGCAATGCTGGTCTTTGTGGAGCTGTTCTTCCACCATGTTCTCAAAGCTCACAAGTCGTGTCACGGCTGAGGAAGTTTCACATTAACCACATCATTATTGGATTTGTTGCTGGAATCTCAGTACTTTTAACCATTGCTGCCACGGCCCTTGTTGGCCGACAATTGTATAGACGGTGGTATTTGTACAGCAATTTCTTCAGGGACTTGTTCAAGAGAGAAAGCTCAGAATGGCCTTGGAGGCTTGTGGCATTCCAAAGGCTAAATTTCACAACTGCAGACATTCTGGCATGTCTGAAAGAATCAAATGTCATTGGAGTTGGTGGGAGTGGAATTGTATATAAAGCAGAAGTTCAACGGCCACACTCAATTGTGGCAATCAAGAAACTATGGAGATCAGAATCGGATATAGAAACTGGAGATGATCTATTTGTGGAAGTGAATCTTTTAGGTAAACTTCGCCATAGGAACATAGTTAGACTATTGGGTTATCTTCATAATGAGAATGATGTTATGATGGTTTATGAATACATGCCTAATGGAAGCCTTGGTGCTGCACTTCATGGCAAACAAGGTGGAAAAATGCTGGTTGATTGGGTCTCTAGATATAATATAGCTCTTGGTGTTGCTCATGGCCTAGCTTATCTCCACCATGATTGCCACCCACCCGTTATCCACCGGGATGTCAAGTCCAACAACATTCTTCTTGATTCAGATTTTGAAGCCAGAATTGCAGACTTTGGGTTGGCAAAGACAATGCTTCACAAGAATGAGACCGTTTCCATGGTAGCTGGATCTTATGGATATATTGCACCAGGTAAATAGTTTTTACCTTACTTTTCAAGTCTTGATCTTGAATCAGAACCAGAAACAGAACAACATTATTAAACCCTGAAAGCTAATTAATTTGCTGCTTTAATGTTGCAGAATATGGATACACACTGAAAGTGGATGAGAAAAGTGACATCTATAGTTTTGGGGTGGTTCTTCTGGAGCTTTTAACTGGGAAAACCCCATTGGACCAGAGCTTTGGAGAATCCATTGATATAGTTGAATGGGTTAGGCAAAAGGTGAACAACAAAGCTGCAGAAGCAACATTGGATAGTGAAATAGCAGGACAATGTAAACATGTACAAGAAGAGATGCTTCTTGTACTTAAAATTGCACTTCTTTGTACTTCAAAGCTTCCAAAAGAAAGGCCTTCAATGAGAGACATAATCACAATGCTTGGAGAAGCAAAGCCAAGAAGGAAAAGCATTTGCAAGAATTGGGGTTACAACAGCACTGCCAATAATAACAAAGACAAGCTAATATTTTCCCATTCACCAGTTGTAGGACTTCTATGAGAATCATTTTTTGCTGTTCTTTGTAATGTGAAGTTTTCTCTTGTTTTCACAGTTGTGGTAAATTGGAAGAGATGAATTTTAGTTGAATTACATTACAGGTAGCTGTTGGTTCCTATGGATGCAAATAGTAAAAGGATTGTTCAAAGTTAATTTTCTCCTAGGAAACAAAAAACATCTCTTCATATTATTTACTCATTTCTTTTCAAAATACAATGAAATATTATTTTAATTAAAAATATTTTTAAAAATTCAAAAAATTCAATTATTATTTGATTTAGATAAACTAAAATAGATTAAAAGCCATTAAATGGATTGATATTTTGAATAAGAAAGAAAACATTGAGTGATTTGCATGATAAAAATTAATGTATAAACTTCGGAGTAAAGAATTAAAATTAGGTGAGAATTTTTCAAATTAATGCATCGAGAGAAAGAAAGAAAAAAATAATAATAAAAAGAAGAAGAAGAAAAACCTCAAAAAGAGAAAATAAAAGGGAAAAAAATGAACTAAAAACACTATTTTTGAAGTTGTAGGTTGAGAAGTGAATTAGCATTTAAAAGTTTTTTTCGTAACTTAAAAAATAAAATAATTGTTTTTTTTTTGACTTTATTGGAAAAAAATGTTATTTAAAATTAAAAATTATTTACCAAGAAAATAAAGTATTTCCTTCATTTCAAATTATAAATCTATTTTCTTTATCCTACAAAGAAATAAGAAAAATAATAATTCTGACATATAGATTTGAAAAAGAGTTAACGTCTCATATACTCAAGTCTAATTAGGTACTAATAACTATGCTTTCCCCGGACGGGCTTCCAGACATGGGTTTACTGTCCGGCTTCTTGCGCGGATTGGATCCAGTCAATTTAAAGCAGTGAAATTTGGGGAAACGAATAACTTACTGACAACTTACCATTAAAAAAAAAACAACAAGAATAACTTGCCGACTAAGCGTCCACAACTAGAAAACGAATACTAACCAGAACGACGTCGTAGGGTGACCTTTTGCTATTTATAATGCTGCTCTTCAAAATTCCCAAATCCATCTTCCCTCTCTCTTGCTTTACCCTCTGCTGATCGTTTTGCTCTCGATACCCAAAAATGGAGGAGGATAAAGAGAAGAATCACGATGAAGATGAAGTTATTGAGGATGCCACGGATTCCTCTGATTCCTTCATTGATGATTCTGATGACAATAATGAAAAAAGTGAAGAAGTTTCCCATCCTGAGGCAAGTCAATGTACTTCAATTTATTAATTTTTTTTTGAGGTCTGGTATGAAAGGAAAAATCTGAACTTCTGTTTGAACTCGTTTGAAGTTCTTCTTTTCTTTAACTATTATCTTTCAGGAGCCATTGACTGAGCAAGAAATTGAAGAACTTATTAATGATCTTGTAGAAGTCGAGCGTAAGGTATTTAGTTTGTGAAGGTGTTACTTTTTTATCCCCCCCCCCCCCCCCCCAATGTCTTTCTTTGGTCTAGTTTATGGGGTTTAATTTAGTGCCACCATTATTTTGTTTTTTTCAATTTGAAGGCCGCTGAGGCTCAAGAATCGTTAGAAGATGAGTCACTGGCGAAGGTGGAAGCTGAAGTTAGGGAAGAATTGGGGCAAATTCTTAGTGGAGATGAAGTATGTCATCCATTTTCTACTTATATTTCGGAGTTGAAGTTAATTTGGTTATCCCACATTAGTTGTTCTAATTGAAATAATTTGGGTAATAGTTGGACAAGGCTGTGAAGAGAGAAATGGAGACTTTCAAGGAAGAATGGGAGGCTGTTCTTGATGAGCTCGAGACTGAGATTGGTCACTTAATTGTATGCTACTCTTCATTTTAGAGCTTTACTTTCTACCATTTTCTTAACAGTAATTGTTTGTAATTTATCTGTTCTTTTTAATCGTGGAAGGTGACATTGCATTGTTTGATTTTTCTAATTTTTCTTATTTGATCTATTTAGTGTGCATATGTTTTTGATTTTCTGTTTTTTGGGCTTGCTTCTTGATTTAGCGGCTCTTTCCAAAAGGCGTGAATGTAAATTTGTGATGTTGGTGGAATCTCGTCAATCAAAGCAATGCACACTTAGTTTTGGAGAATTGAAGTATTGAGTTAGGATTTGTTATATTTATAACAAGCTGAGCATGATTAACATCTATGCTTTAGCTTGAGGGGGAGTGTTAAGATATATAGTTGCATAAGGATTATATTAGAGAATTATCTTGGTTCTGGTAGGTAAGGTTTTCTAGATGGTTAAGGATTTGGTAATAGGTTTCCTAGTTTTAGGTTGTCTGGGATACAATAATCTAAGTTTGTATTATCTATATATATGTGGTATTTATGAATAAAGCGAGAAGATCTCTTGATTTTGAGATATATATTAATTCCAATTTGTTAGAAGTGACTGGTAAGTATCACGAACACATTTTTAGTATTAGCTGGATATTCTTTGCTCTTGTTGGTTTAATCCATACAATGATGGTGCAGTTTATAATTTTTGCAAGTTTAGCTATATCAGGGCTTTCTCTAGTTTGGTTTCTGTTAATTTGGTTCTGATTTAAGCTAGGGTATGGTGGTTGTGATGCAACCAGATTTTTTAATGGCATATATCACTTCTTCTCTCATTTTGGAGTATAGAGTTCAGTTCAGTTTATTTAATAGTATGCTGTGAAATGTGAAGACGAGACATATTTTCCTTATATGCCGAAGTGTGTTAAAAATTAACAATTTTTAGTAATGGAAGAAAAACTAGGGGTTCAAACAGATGAAATTCCAACAAAAGTCTTTTGAACACTAAGTGTTTTTAATCTAATGTTGTTTCTGACATGATTTTTATGTGCTGCAAATAAATTCTGGTTTCGTAGAAAAATAATTGAAAAGGATGTGAACGTAATATGTTGTCTCATGGTGCCAGATTCCATGAATTTCTTATATAATTCTGTGTGGTGAATGGCTCACGTATGGTAGTAAATTAGAAATGAGACTTTTAAAGTTCTTGTTGTATGCTGACGAATGCTTGATCTCTATTAACGCTAGACTTGTGAATATGAGTTTTAATTGGAGGCCTAGTATAAAAAAGTTGGAAATGCCATTGCTTCTACGGGTTTGGAAAGGACTTCTTTTTCACCACATTATTTCGTTATGGATATCAGGACTTCTAAACATCTGCTGATTAGGAGGATTTCTATGGCATCTAGATGAGCAGTTTTCAAGTCTTAAACGCCTTCTGGTTGATTTCAAATTCTACTAAAAAGTCAGATTTATAAGGTTCTATGGTAGGTTTTGTTGAATATATGCTGTTCCATCATTTTGGGAAGAGATGCATGTTTCGAATTGTGAACTTGAAGAATTTTTAAGATGATTTGAGCTCTTAGATTGTGGGAAAGATTGTTTTCTACTGCATCTCCTTTTTAACTTGAGTTGAACCATTTGTCTTGAGAAGGCTGGCAGAAGATTGAAGAAAGTAGTCGCAGAAATTGCTCAGTATACACTGGATGATGGTTGTTGTTTTTTTTTTCAATATCCAGAATTGAGAATTAAAAGACAAAACAGCAATAATTCCAGACTATCAGTTTGCAGTGGGAGACGATCAGGATGAAAATCAGCCTGACACCAAACTCTAGAATTTGTCTGTAGTTTCAACCTAGCTTTACATGATACTATGCAAGCCAATTATGAATCAAACTTGTCAGTGATAGAAACCCTTAGTGTGTTTTGCATATATCGAGAGAATATCTTCTTTATTCTTGTTTCTCCTTTTCTTTTCAAAGTTTTTAGACTTTGGACAACAAGTTGGGTGTATCACAAACAGATAATAGACCAGATGATTCAGCAATTTAATTCTCAAATATCCTATTCAAGAATGAAATGGGAAATTATATGTTCGATATCTCCTTTGGTACATAGCTCTTTCATTTCTCGTGATCTTTTTACTCTTGAATTGGGCGTATGGGCTTTCCCCTGTTGTTTTGTTCTCCTGTATGTAGAATTTGTAGAAATGATCTTGAGTTGTTAATAGAGTATATTATTCCCTGTTTTTTTGTGAAATTCTGATGTTCATGTTCTTAGTGGATTGTTTATGAAAATTGCACTTTAACATTTTTTTTAATGATTTTTTGCTTTCATACCCCATTTTCATCAAGTTTACCTAGTACCTCCTTTACTTCTATTTATTTTATTTTCTTATACACGTTTCATGAATGCTTCCATAAAACAGGAACAACTTGATGGTGTTGGTGTTGAACTCCCAAAACTTTACAAATGGATTGAATGTCAGGTTCCAGAGGGTTGCTCCACGGAAGCATGGAAGAAAAGGACTCACTGGGTTGGATCTGAGGTCACTGGTGATGCTACTGAATCAATTGTTGATGCTGAAAAGTATCTTCAGGTCCATAGGCCAGTGAGAAGGCATGTTCTTCTTCCTTTTTGGCTATATAAGTTTTGATGAAGGCTTTTAATTATTATGATTTAAAAATAATTCTTCATTGTCCAGACGACATGGGAAAGTGTTGGAGGAGGGTGCCAGTGGTTTCCTTGAGAAAAAGCTTGCTGTTAATGCCAGCTGTGAACCTGCTAGTGATAATTCAGATGTGGGTTGGTCCCACTTCAGTAAGATGTGCTCAAACAAGTCATTGTTGGATGGTATGTCCTTTGGAAGCAAAGACTGGTCCTCTGTTTACTTAGCCAGTACTCCACAGCAAGCTGCTGATTTAGGTCTAAAATTTCCTGGAGTTGATGAGGTTATTTCTTCGCTTATTCTCATTAAACTTTCTTGGAATTGATGTTTAGTGCAAGTTCCCTTCATTTGTTTTCTCTGGCAATCGCTTTTTGGTTGTGCTTTACTTCATAAAAGATGGTTCAGATTTATACCGACTGAACTTTTGGGAGCTCTTACTCCTTAAGAACTAATTGCCAGGCTTTTACATGTATCTATCTGTTCATTGCCTCTTTTTGCAGTTGCTGATCATATTCAAATTGAACTTATCCTCTATGTGTATCTAAATTTTAAATTTTCTAAACCTTTTTAGTTCTGTTCTGAACAGGTGGAGGAGATTGATGACCTTGAAGGCAGTTCTGTTGATCCTTTTATTGCAGATGCCATGGCAAATGAAGGAGATCTAAACCTTACTGAAGAGCAGAAAAGAAACTTTAGGAAGGTTTGTTAACGGTATTTTCTATCACAATCTCTTTTTTGGTATGTGATTTGAGCCATGACAAATTAATATTTTCTGCCACATTGTGATTCCCCCTCCCCCCCCCCCCCACACACACACCCACACATTTATTAAGGAACTTTATGAATTGGAAGGGTTTTAACTCTTATGTTCCTGCTGATTGAAGTGATATGGAAAGAAAAATTGCACTTATTTTTTTCGCGGGTTCTTGCCAATGACATACTATTTTTGTCCTGGTGTGAATTTTCTCCACATAAAAAAATTATGAGGTGTGTAATGGAATTTGTTTTTAAATACTATGGAGTGATCATCTTGGAAAACATTAATGTTCAACATATGGGTCAATCATGATAGTTGAAAAGCTTTTGAATCTGCTTTGCTTTGAGTTTCTTGTAAATCGTTAATCATGACACCTTGCAAATCACTGTTGGATTCTAATTAGTGTTGTTCAAAGCTCTGTAGTTATCCTATTTTTGGTTAATGAAAATGAAATCATATTTTGATAACTGTTTAATGACTTTAGCTTTTTTCATGGCATTGATGAGATTTCGTGGAGTTATGTCTTTATTCTTTAAAATGTAATTACATTCTGAATTGTGAACAAGTTGGATTATATAAAATAGTTTGAATAATGATATGAAAACAACTGAAATGGTAATTGGAATATCTGTAAACAATGTTTCATTAATTGGAATATTTATTGACAAATTAAATATCAAGACTGCTTACCAGATAATTTGACAGGTTAAAGAGGAAGATGATGTTAATGCTGATAAGAAACTTCAAATTCGTTTGAAACGAAGGAGACTCAGGAAGAGATGCAAAGAGGTATATGCTGCTGCTTCTTGTGTCTCCAAGGAGTTTGATGTATTTTTGGAGGGAACAATGTCATTCTGCATTACTGAAAATTTATTAAGTAAACTAATTTTGTTTAAAAATATAGCCCGGAATTTGATTGATTATATTAGTTAGTCACTAGTTACAGACATATCTCACGAAGTATGAACTAGATTTATTTCTTAGTTTTCTTGTTTATGAACAGTTTCAGAGCGTGGAACTTAGTTGTTTCTGGATTATGTAGAGTGGAATCCTTATCTTTCTGCCATATCATCTGAATTGATCTGCCTTCGCTGGAATCCTTCATGATGAACCTTGTCAGTATTACTAGACCTCATTAAGTGAACTACTGTTTGAATAAGTGTGTGCAATCAGCAATGTTTATTTAATCTCTTTTAAATAAGTATCAAAAAGGAAGTTATATATAAGCCTCAAATTTGGGGAACTTTGTGAAAATTAAATTAAACATGTCCTTCTCTAATAATACCATTGACCAAAATAAAAACAATGAACCATAAGTATCCCACAAAAGAAGTATCTGTATAAAGTAAGTACCAAAAACAAACTCGTCACCAGGAAATTCATAACAAGTGCACACGTATAACCTGATTTGGGTTCTGTGACCCTTGGTGTTAAATTTTCACATGCTTCAAAAGCTTAAGCTATTAGAGATTGGTTGAATTTAATCACTTAACACGCCTCCTCATGTGTAGACCAAACACTAGATAGGGGTTAAACTATAGGGGTTGAATTTAATCACTTAAGGCCCACTCATGTGTATGTGGAACACGAATTTTCAATAACAGGCCTAACACGTGAGATAATAACACAATAAGTGGGCAGAGACAGGAGTCAAATACAGGATCTCTTGCACTAATACTATGTTAAATTTCCACATGCTCCAAAAGCTTAAGCTATTAGAGAGAAGTTGAATTTATATGGATATATAGAAATCTAAGATACCAAAGTAGTAGCTATACCAAATAGGTGTCTACTAATCAATTATAATGCTATCTAGAATATAATATCAAACATAATAGTCAACACTCCGCCTCAAGTTGGTGCATAGATGTCCCACATACCCAACTTGCAAACTAATATATGAAAATATCAGTGGAGGAAAGTGGTGGTGTCCGGCACATGTCTGTAGCAAACTGTGGCTGTACGAAGATGCCCAATTTCTTCCGAAGTCAAGGAGCTAGCAGAGTCTGTAATATCTATTGCCTTGTTTTCCATCTTTGTCCATAAAGAAACCCTCAAAACAGGAATCCCAATAGACATCGCGAAAACCTACCAGTACACTGCAAAAGAAGAAAACTGACAAAAAACCACACAAAATATGCAATGCTTAAGACAAGCAATGGAGGGTTGGACTAGGCTGGAGGAGGCGCTGCAAAGGGAAGCTGTGGCTGGCGGCGTGCGATGCCCAATCATGACTGAATTTGGCATTGGCGATTCTGGCAGCAAAGGAAGAGGGAGAGAAACTCAAACCTCTTAGAAACCAAAGAAATTGGTGGAAACCTAGGCTGCAAAAAACCTTAGGAATTTGGAAAAGTCTAGCAGGCTGCGAGGGAGGAAAATTCAACCTCAAATAAGTAGCAATGGCAGTAAGAGGGAAATCGCTACCTCTTTTTAGTGATGCAAGGAAGAAAACACTCAACCTGAAAAAGCACCAAACAAACCTGAAGTTGTAGAGGAAGAAAGCTCGACCTCAAAAATCAACAAAACGAACCTTAGGTTGCATAGATTGAGCACTCGACCTCAAAGGCAACCTGGCTCTGATACACTGATAAATTTCCACCCACTCCAAAAGCTTAATCTATTAGAGAGGGCTTGAATTTAATCTTTTCCATTTCACATGTTATGATTTTTTAATTAGTAAATGCTCACTTAAAAAGGATACCTGGATAATGCAGATTTTGCCATAAATGATAGATAAAGCAGATCCATTATTTATCATTAGATTAAGCCAATATATCATCACTTAGATATTGAACACCAAGTATTTGACAATGTTGTAATTGTCTTATATTTAACATATCTACAATGATGTATGTGCAGCTAATTTAATCTATTTTTTCTGTGTCTCTTTAGTGTTTTTCCTATCCTTCTGATGCTTGAAAACTAGATAATTGTCAGTAGCTTTTCTGATCATCCTTGTTGACTGTTACATTAATTACCATATTTTAGAAAATTTTTAATTGATTGTTTGGATTATAGATTGATTAGTAGTTATCTATTTGGTATACTTACCCGTTTTGGTATTCTAGATTTATATATATATATATATATATTATATGTAGATGTAATTCTAAGAGAATAATGTAGGAAAGAATTATTTTCTCAAACCCTAAAGTTAGTGAGGTTGCCTTTTGAGGGGAGTTTTTCTCTAAGTGTATAAATTCAATTCTTCTTTATAAGATGAACATGGTATCAGAGTAGAAATCTTGTATTCGTCTACATCTTTATCCTATTATTGTGTTATTTTCCATGTTTTGGGCCTATTATTGAAATCACGTTTTGGGACTATTATTGAAAAAATTGTGTTTGGCCCTCACGTGAGGTTCACGTGTATGGGTTGTGTTCAGTGTATAAATTCAATCTCTGTCTATAAGCTTAAACTTTTAGAGTAGGTAAAGTTTAGAGGGGTCATCCGAGTATTCTCCCTTAGCATCCTTTTAGGTTGAAGAAAGTTTCTTAGGGTTGAGTTTTCCTCCCGCCATAGCTGCCTATGGTTTTCTGCCACTTTTGGTCTTTCAAGAGGTTGAGTTTCTTCCCTCTTCTATTGTCACAGCCATCACCTTTGGGAGGACCATCCTTCGGCCGGCAATTAACCCGAAATCTGACCACCATTTGCTTCGCATGTGAGGCACAGGCACTGCCTCTGCACGCTGTTTTTCCCACTCACGAGAGCATGGGCCTCCTCTGGTGACTTTCTGGAGGCATTGCTGCTACCTCCTGCTGCACCTTCTCCAGCCCTCCATTTATTGTCTTTTTGGTGTGGTGTTTTGTCAGTTTTCCTCATCTACAGTTTGCTGGTGGGTTTTGCTATGCTTATTGTGTTTCCTATTTTGAGGGTAAATTCACTGATAATGACAGAAAATTATTCACTTGATACTATGCACCGACTTGAGGGGGAATGACGACTGTTATGTTAATTACAACATTTTATAGAGGATTATAATTGATTGTCTAGATTTTAGATTGAATTAGTAGTTACCTATTTCGTATCGCTACCTGTTTTGGTATTTTATATTTATGTATATATTTATATATATATACATGTAATTCTAACAGAATAATACGAGAAAGATTTGTTCTCCCAAACTCTAAAATTCTACAATCTTGAATGAATAGCTATATGCAAATATTGCATCCTTAATTATGTAAAGTCATTTAGCTGATTGCATGATGCACCCCATTTGCAAATGTGCACATTTTAAGCATTCAAAATTTTACTTCATAACTTGATTGGTTGTAGTTTAGTAAGTAAAGTTTTTTGTGTTTGAATATAATACTTTCTATTTATTGGGTTTTCATTAGTAGTTCCATGCAAGACATTTACTGATGGACACTTGGCTGTAATAGCGATTCATTTTTCTTTCATTGAGTAAGACATGTATTTCTTTTCAGCAGCTATCCACTTTTTGAGGTTTCAAGTTTTTTTACTTTTCTACTGTGTTTTTCTAGTTATTCACATTGGGGTATTAAATACTTCTCCAACTAATAGATAGATACCCAGCAGGATCAAATGACTGTTTCTGGCTTTTAACTTGTCAATTTTATCTGACCAGTTCTGTAAAATTTTTACTTGGTTTTTTGTTTAATCCTTCACTCTTTATGATATTTCTGAGTTATTATATGCAGGGGTATTCTACTTCCATGTGTTATAGATAAGTATGTTTGTTCAACTCAGTATGTGCAATAGATGTGTTCCCTCTCACTTTAGTCTGCCTTTCATTCTTTGTTTCATGTCTTAGATGTGATTATGATTGTTTGCTTGCTGATTTTGTTCCTTATTTGATCAGGAGGCTCTTAAAAAAGAACTTTGTTCTCCAATGCACAGTTCAGATGTAAATAGTTCTTATGGTCATGCTGATGCCACATTGGTGGAGGCCCCTAATTTAACCGACTCCAGGGACTCTAAGAGTTCGGATGCCCATGGTGAACAAGACACTGATAGTGACGTTCTTGTAATGGGAAATGGGTCAACCAGTCCTAAATCTGATGTGGCTGGGATGTTAGATCAATTTGACATGCATACAGTCGGCAAAGACACGATTCATTCTAACTGCCCTGGACTAAAGAATCAGAATAGAAGTTTTAGCTGCACTGCTTGTGACAATGTTGCTTGGGAAGTAAACCTGCATCCTCTTCTGAAAGTTCAAGTATGTTTAGACTGCAAAAAATTAATGGAATCCCTTATGCAGGTAATGGTATTGTCAATTCTGCTACTTTGAATCTTTTTTTTTTTTTTTCTGTCTCCCTAATTTCTCAGGAGTCTGCTTGTCATTGTTGTTAAATTCCTAGATGGGACTTTAGTATGGTAGATGAACTATCCTTTCCAATATGAGAAAGTTTATAGTTGTCGTTGTTAGTATGCAAGTTTATTTGGTCTGCAAATGTTTATACATGATGGTCTGGTTATTTGAGTTTTTTCACGCAAAGTCATGTATAGAATTTCTTTACAGGATTGTTTCATTTTTACTTTTTAAATAAAGGTTAAATGATAGGCAAGTTAGTCCAACTATTTCTCTGCGGAGCTTTAGTGCCATTATGAATTTATTCTATTTGATCTGGTAAATTAGTCCTGCCGCTCATCGTTGTGGTGTCTGGCCATATTCATCAAATTCATCCATATACATAAACTTAGAGAGGTAATAGTGTCCTAATTTTAGAGAAGAAAGTAGCTTTTTCATTTTTTTTTTTCTTTGCTTTTTTTGTTTTCTTTGTTTTTTCCCTTTTCTTCTCTCTTCTCATCCTTGGCCCAGCCAATCTCAGTGACAGGCTGATTATTCCTTCTCTTGCACTCCCTGTTCACTCCTTTTCTCAACCATGCTACACTCTCCTTTTCCTCATATCGCTTGGTCTCCATCTGTCCATCCAAGCGTTCTATGTTGCATTTATTGAACAAATAACTTGCTTCATTATCTCTGGGGTGCCTCAGATTGGAAAATCAGTTTGGAGATGGAGATGACATTATCTTTGAAAGCTTAAAAGGAAAACACACATTGGAGTCAATGCAGGGCATTGGAACTTCAATTGGTGGATGTTGTGGCTATGTGTTAATTTTCAGATCAGGGGAGGCTTTGAGTAGTGATTTTCTGTTGCTCTTGATTGTATTTATACAGTGGCAACCTTTATAGGAGAAATACCATCAAAAGGATATGTTCTTCGAGTCAGTATTCCAAACTCCCAAGAAAAAATTGTGGGAACATCTCTGATCTACAATTTTTATGGTTGCTTTAGCTGTGAAGTATAGTTGTGGTTTGTATTTTGTTCTTTCTGGAGAATGTGCTGACTGGTAAGGAAGAAAGGAGAGGGGGCAAACAGATGGTTGGGGTCTTTTAGGGCAATTGGTAAGAGGAGAATAATTAATAAAATTAAATTAAAAGGAAAAAAAATGGGAACCTTAAATTATGATTTTGGTACAAAATTTTGGATCGTTAGTCCTCAAATTTGTTCATGTGACATGAGTATGCTTAACATTGCTTTACACCTCTGTAGGAGTCGGTGGTCCCTGGTAGGACTAAACTGACAAAAATTAGTTGATGTCAAAAGTTTAATGACAAAAAATGATTTTTGTATTCTATTTTTTGAAATTCTGGAATTTTCCTTAGTTTTGCTTTTGAGTAATGCCTTATGTTCCTGGTAACAGTTGTCCGCTAATTTTTTTGGGCCAGTAAGTTGCTGCAATTTTTAACCTTTATGATCTTTGTGCTTACTGTTCTTTAAAAAAAAATTTGAAATTTATTTCTCTATGTAATCCTTTTAACTGTACATGCAATGGTAGAATGTCGATTGCTTGGAGTGCTATTGTGCATGGTGTGGGAAAAACAGAGACTTGAAAGGTTGCAGATCATGTAAAACTCTTTTCTGCATTAGTTGCATAAGGAGGAACCTTGGTGAAAACTATCTGTTAGAAGTTCAGAAATCTAACTGGCAGTGCTGTTGTTGCAATCCAAGCATACTGCAGCATTTGACTTCTCAATCAAAAGAGTTAATTGAATCCGAAAGTCAGACTGATTCGAGTTCAGACTCTGATTTAGAAAATTCCGATGCATTTCTTGGAGCCAGTGTCAGGTATCTGGATTCCTCTTTGATTTAATGCCATGATTTCTTAGATTTACTTATTTTTTTGATCAAATCTTTTGATTCGTATCGTTTGAGTTGACCAATGGGAAAGAGTCAGGATAAATAGTCAGGAGAGTACACGAAAGACTAGTTTTGTAATATCCCATCTCTGAATCCATTCAATGTCTTACTTTCTAGGTGTACCATTCTTGCCTTTGTTCATTATCCATGCTACTGTTTGTGATCAAATAGGGTACCTGTGTTTACTCTGTTATAAATTTCTATTTGTTTAAAGTTCCGGTATATTGCTATCCTTTTAAACTGCAAACATGGACCTTTTTTTTACTGATCAGCAACAGGAGAAAACGGAAAAAGAAGATAAGGAGAATTATTGATGATGCAGAATTGGGCGAAGAGACCCGAAAGAAAATTGCAATTGAAAAAGTGAGTGCCCACAACGAAGTACTTGTTTTTGGTCTTGTTTCATCAATAATCATTTTTTAAATGTTTTCACTGTTTGCAGGAGCGTCAAGAACGTCTCAAGTCGTTGGAGGCACAGTTCTCTGTGAAGTCTTCCATGATGAATTCTGGAAGCTGTAATTGGAACTCATCTGAAGGTGGTTCTACTGAAATCCTAGGTGATTCTTCAACAGGTTATATCATTAATGTTGTCAGGGATGAAGGTGAAGAGCCTGTAAGGATTCCTCCTAGCATCTCAGCAAAACTGAAACCTCACCAGGTTCAACTTTGATGTTAGATTGCTTACTTTTTATGCATACAGTCTTTGCAATCTATGAATTCTTTCACGAATGTGTGATTGTATGTAAAAGGTTTGTATGTTAAGAAAACAAAATTCTCTGCAATTTATGGTTCTAAAAGGGTAAAAAAATTCTCTGGATGGTTTTCTCTTTCCTAAAAAAGAATTCCATTAGTTTTAATTTTGTATACCATGTCTCTTTCCAATTATACCTCCATGGTTGTGCTATCCTTGTAACCCATACTGAAGTGGATGGTGGCATTCCTTTGCCCTTGTTGTGGCCTCATTATCTTTTTGAAGTTTATGTGCCCTTCCTATTTGTATTTACTTATTTAAGCATCTTAGTTGTATATTGTTTAATGAGATCAATCCCAGTGACTTTAAAAGGTCATATGTCCTTTGTTTATCTTTAGAGACCATGTTAAATTACTGCCTCATCCAAAAGCTTTAAACTGTTAGTGACATGTAAATTACCACTTCGACGATATGGCTTGTCTGTTTGCTAGATACACTTTTGCTTCACACTTTGGGTCGTGTTATGAAATTGATTGTAGGACCTTCCTTTTCTATTATTGTGAAATCACTGTCTCATCCAAAAGCATAATGCGTTAGAGAAGAATGCAATTTGGACATTCAAGTGTTTAACACTTTCAGAAATCATAATATAAGGGTTTCATAATCCAAGCATAGTGTCACTAAATAGCACTTAAAATGTCAGAATTACTTTATAATAAATAGATCAGTGATGGAACTTTTGTCTGTTTCTTAATGCAGATTGCTGGAATCCGATTCATGTGGGAAAATATCATTCAATCAGTCAGAAAAGTAAAATCTGGAGACAAGGGTCTTGGTTGCATTCTTGCTCATACGATGGGTTTAGGAAAGACATTTCAGGTATGATTTCTCCTTGCTTATAGGATGATTAGTAGAGCATACACTACAAAATACTTTAAATTATGTTACTGATACCTTGGAAATATTCTTTATTTCCAGTTAAGCTCCTGGATCATGACATGGATATTCGAATTAATGACTTGCTTCCTTAATTATGAGATTTCTGCTACAGGTCATTGCTTTCCTTTATACTGCTATGAGAAATGTGGATCTGGGATTGCGAACTGTGCTCATTGTGACCCCTGTAAGTGTCCTGCATAATTGGCGGAATGAGTTTTTTAAATGGAGACCATCTGAAATGAAGCCTCTGCGTGTCTTCATGCTTCAAGATGTTCCAAGGTTTGCTTTATTTAAAGAAAATTATACTTGATTTTCTCATCTATTGGTTGCAATTTACCCAAATGCTTCCTGGAAAAGGGGACAAGCATTGAGGAATTCATTCTGCTCTGATTTTATAAGGTCTTAGGTGGCTTATACAGGTGTACCTCACAAACCTTAAAGAACGGTTGTTTCATGCTTGATTTGAGTTGATGTTGGAAAATTGGCGGTCTTACCACTTAATCCAGCTATTTCTATGGAAAAATCATCATTTTCCCTAGAAAGGATGATGCCATCTAGAAGCTTTATCCTAGTACAGTATTCCTTCTTGGATGAATTGACCATATGTGTCTTTTCCTCATCCCTCATTTTCCTTTCGGTGGTTAACATTATTGGAAGAGTTAAAATGGCTATTCAGATTCTGAATTCCATTAGATTGTAAAGGAAAATGTTCTTACTATCCTTTTGCTGGTCTCCTTTTCTTCTTTTTTCTGTTTCACATGATAATCCTTAGCAGACTGTTGTACTTGGAAGAATTTTTCTGTGAGTTTCTTAGGTTTATTCATAGTTTTAATTTCACTGAGACATTTTCTTTTTCAAACAACGTTCAAGGGAGAGAAGAGCTGGGTTGATCTTCAAATGGAGATCCAAAGGCGGTGTTTTATTGATTGGTTATACAGCTTTCAGAAATTTGGCTCTTGGAAAGCAAATAAAAGATCGTCAAGTGGCAAAGGAAATTTCTGATGCCCTTCAGGTTCTTCATACTGAATTCCTTTTTTTATTTAAGAGTGTTGTTGTTGTTGTTGTTATTATTATTATTATTATTTGAGTCAATAATCTGGCATTGTGCTTATTTAAAATAGTTGGTTACAGAGTTGGAGATTATTTTAAAATTGTCGTTTATCCACCGGTTTGCCTGAACTTTCCTAGATTGGACATGCCTTGTTTGTATTGCCAACTATGAGCCATTTGCTTGAGAATGAACGCTCAAATGCCTTGGGCATTTTTAGTCTTCCATTAGAACTTGTTCGGGGTTTTTAAGATTAAGAATCAGGTAGTGTCTATTCAGAGTTGTATTTATATCATGCCTTATATTGTGTCTTAATTCTCATGGTCCAGCATTGTGAATATTTAAAAGTCATGTGATACATAGTTTATTACATAATATCTTGTTATTTGTCTGGGAACATTGTCAAAGGCTTCCAATTACTTATCAGCTTCTGGATAGTACTAAATGTATCATTTACCATATGGCTCCTACTTAAGCAACTTGGCTGTTGTAAATGCTTGCCTAAAGCTTACCATTCCATTTAACTTTCCCTTAATTCAAAAGTATTTCCTTTGTTTGGAATTGAATATCAATGTTTTTGGAATGTCTAAAAATGACTTCTACTTTCGTGAAATGAAGATATTTTTTTTTCATTTAAACATCCACAACTAACCTCAAGGGATATGAATTGCACTAGCACACGGGTTTTGCGTGGACTAACCCTTTAAACTTATTTCCAAGACATTAAATCTCCGAAGCTTTTCCGTGCTTGCTAGTTGCTGCTTGTGATAGCCTTGCACAATTCCCTTTTTCTATTTTCTATTTTCATGGGAGTGTGTAGTTTAATGTCCTAATCAATTTCCTCTACCTTAAATCTACCTTGGTCTTGAAGAAACTGGAATGTATGTCAGGGTGGACCAGATATTCTTGTTTGTGATGAGGCTCACATGATCAAGAATACTATGGCTGATGTTACCCAAGCTTTGAAGCAAAACAAATGCCAGAGGAGGATTGCATTAACTGGATCACCTCTTCAAAACAACCTGATGGAATATTACTGTGTAAGGCTCTAGAAATCTATATATATTTTTTTTTGTATTGACCTAATACCCTTGGTCACGTTCTGATTTATGTTTTTTGTTATCTGGGACAGATGGTTGATTTTGTAAGACAAGGATTTCTTGGTAGCAGTCATGAGTTCAGAAACCGGTAGGTGTTTCTGTTGAACTATTTGGTTTGCTTTTTTGCTTCAGCTACTTGTTTTTCTTTTGTATCTTATTAATATTACCTATTTTCCTGTATTGTAGCTTCCAGAATCCCATAGAAAATGGTCAACATACCAATTCCACCGCCAATGATGTGAAGCTTATGAACCTAAGATCTCATATTCTCTATGAGCAATTAAAGGGATTTGTCCAAAGGATGGACATGAATGTTGTGAAGAAAGATTTACCACCAAAGACTGTCTTTGTACTAACTGTCAAGCTTTCTCCTCTACAGAGAAAGTTGTATCAAAGATTTCTTCGGGTACATGGTTTCACTAAGGACAAGGTTTCTGGGGAGATGATGAAGAAAAGATCTTTTTTTGCAGGGTACCAGGCCTTAGCTCAGGTGCATTCTTTTTTATTTCTGTAGGTTGCATCTGTAAATTCAAATGCTTTTGTTGCCTTATGAGGAATAGATTAAGGGAAAAGAATACACCCATCAATCTGGTCTCATCTCATGCAGTTATGAAAAATTTCCCCCGTGGATATCCTATAAAAAGAAAGATGCAAATAGGAAGAAAATCAGTAGTTAATCTTTCCACTGAGTGCTGATATACATATTGAAGGTCAAATGAAAAGCTTTTCATGTTCCTGGGATTCAGTTATGGTTAAAGGTCTATATCTTTTTCATGACACTTCGGGTTGTAAGCAGAGTCTCACGAAATCTTCCCTCTTTGCCTTCAATTACATTATCACTTCAGTATGTCTAGAATTGGTTGGCCCATTTTCTAAATTACTTAAACCTTTATTATTAAATTTTGCTATAAATTGTTAAATTCAGTCAAACTCTTGTGTTAAAATTTGTCACAAGTCAAGATACTTCATTCAATTCTGATGGCAGGAGTACTTTTGTGCATATTTCTTGTTTCCCCTTGTCTATTTGGTTGCCTTCTACGAATAGCACTTATTTGCTTGTAAACTTCTGCCTACCTCTCGTCTACAATTTCATATTTATGATATCCACTCAGAGTGTTGGTAGTTCAGCTTTCTCAACATTTTATTTGCCTTCTACGAATACCACTTAGTTGCTGCTTGTTTCTGGAAGTAAATATTGTCTGGACTCGGGTAAATTTTTTACTTACTTTGTAAGGACATTGGCTATTATTTTTTATGCAATTAATGTAGTCTGTTCTGCAGATTTGGAACCATCCTGGAATTCTGCAACTGATGAAAGAAAAAGACAGCAGCAGACGTGAAGATGCTGTTGAGAATTTTCTAGTTGATGAATGCTCAAGTGATGACAACATGGATTACAATGTTATCTCTGGGGGTAATATTTCTTATCTGTCCTGTGTTACTTGTTGCTTGCATATTGCTCTGTGCTTCTAAATTTTCTGAGTCATGTTTTGACAATTTTGTCTCTCTTTTTAGTAGGCTTTTTAAGCATCTAATCTCTATTACCATATTACTACGTTAGTGATCAGGATTTGGTCTCCTTGCCTTATCTAATCTGTCATTTACTTGGAAAAGTAGTCCAAGTACTTATGGTGCTCTATATAAATAACTCCAAAATGAAGAAATACCCAAAATAGAGAAATACCTTTCGATTGATTGTTGTAACTCCATTTATTACCAGTTTTCAGATACCTTGATTTCCCACTTATTTTCAAGGGTAGTAGGCATGTCAGCCATAAGGTGTTGGCAATGGTGACTTTAGTTGTTAGTTAAGGATAATAGCAACAGCAAGTTTAGTGCTTTTTTGGACCTTTGACTTTTATGCCTTGAAAGAGGATGAGCGTGGTTGGGGGTTGTCAGTTGGATAAAGAAAATTTTAGAGGGATCGCTATGATATCTTGTGTCAAAAAAATTGTTGAAAGTGCCAATTAATATATTCTTTTTTTATTATGTTTTTCTTCAAGGCAACGAGATCTATACATTATTATATTTTATTATGTTATTAAGTGGGTAGGTAATCAAAATGCATGTTCCAAGGTTAAGAGTTTACCAAATATGTATTTGGACTTTCACTTTTGAGATGTCTGTAACTCTGGAATTTCTTGTGATCTAATCAAGTTTGCTAACTTGATCTTTCATCTTTGATATATCTTCTTGAAGTTCATTTATCTGGCTCCTTAAAGCAGTTTTTCTAGTAAAATAACATTTGCCTTCCTGATTAGGCTAGGTCATTCGTTTCTTGCATTGGATCTAACAAGATAGAATATGCTTTTTTTTTCCCCATTTCCCAGAGAAGCTGGGGAGCAACGTCGAAGGCCGAAAAAATGTTAATGGCTATCTTCACGAGGTTTCTGCTATCTTCATTTTGTTTAAACTTTCTGCAAGTTTGTTCTCACACCTGCCAGTAGATGATATGTCTTGAAGCTGCACTTTCAGTACTTGTCCTTATTCAGCTTTTTGTCTTGTTTGTGTTTGATATTTTTTCCAAATTTTACCAGGACTGGTGGAGAGATCTTCTTCAAGATAACTACAAGGATATTGACTGCAGTGGTAAAATGGTTCTGCTTCTTGATGTTCTCAAAATGTGCTCTGACATGGGTGACAAAGCGCTGGTGTTTAGCCAAAGCATAGCGACACTGGATCTCATTGAGCTTTATCTCTCGAAATTGCCTCGTAAAAGGAAAACAGGGAAGTGTTGGAGACAAGGGAAAGACTGGTACAGGTGTGTTTATGTCACATCATAATCATGCACTTGAGTAGAAAATTAAGACTACTTCCTATATTTATGTGATTGCATTAACTATTTATGGTTTTGTTTATTTAATTCATTGCTGCCTGTTGAGAGTCTGTCATGCATTTTGCATATTCACTGTGTCTTTTTAACATAGCTGTGTTTATTTTCATTTAGTTCGTCCTTATTTTAGCAGTCCATGTTTTGGGAATTGAATTTCATCTGATTTTGCAAATGCCCTTCTTTCCTTTAGTATAATACATGATAAATTTCTTAAAAATTTTTCTACTTCCACTAGGTTAAAGTGTTTCACTTGATTTCTTATAGAACAACTGATTAACCATTCTTTAGGGCTCTACTATTTTAATTGTGAGTAAAATGCATGTGTGCAGCACCCTAAAGTATAGAGGTTGACAACAATCTTTTTAATTATGATCTGTGCACTATTGTAAAACTTCGGGCAAACACTATTTTGCATTATTGAAGTTTAGATAATTCTATTCTGGTGTACTGGCTCATTTTTCTTTCTCATTTCTCTACTGAGATGCACATTGGAGACCATGCTATATAAACTCTTTAAGTCAGCACATACCTGTTCGGGTATAGAAACTTGCATGCTCGTGACATGGCTTCTGAGAACTGCACATTCTAAATCTTCATTTTCTTGAATACGGCTGTTATTTCCTTGTCGTGGAGTATTTTGAATGGATTCTTCCCCATAGATTTTGGTTGGATCCTCAGGATATTAAATATTATGAAGTGTAAAAGATGGGAATTAAATACTTTTATGTATAAAACAGGTAGAGTTGTATTTGTGATACTTAATCATTAGATTCGTATATGGCATGGCCAACCAACTGATCTTTCTTGATGACATTTTAACATTACTCACAGAATGCTTAAATTGATGATTGTAGTTTTTTTTTATGATAGGTTGGTGGTTTCAATATAATCAGCTTATTAAATTTCTCATCAGCATCTAAATTGCTAACTTTATTTGCTAGGTTTTTTGTTATAGTTCTTTTTCCTATCTTAAGAAGCTACTCATAGATCATTAGTGAAGGCGCTAAGCAAGTTGTTAACTTCAGGGAGAAATTGAAATTGCATATTCTCTTGTAAATAGGTTAGATGGAAGGACAGAGAGTTCCGAGAGGCAGAGAATTGTAGAGAATTTTAATGAACCATCTAACACAAGAGTTAAGTGTACTCTATTATCAACTAAGGCTGGTTCTCTGGGTATCAATCTTCATGCTGCTAATCGTGTAATCATAGTTGATGGCTCATGGAACCCAACATATGATCTTCAAGCTATATATCGGGTTTGGAGGTATGTTTTGGTCAAGTACAACACTTCTAGTCAAATTTTGACAGAGTAGAATATAGGAAAATACCAAATAATGTGGTATTTGCTTTCATTTAAGGTATGGACAAACGAAGCCTGTGTTTGCTTACCGGCTGCTGGCTCATGGAACTATGGAGGAAAAAATCTATAAGCGTCAGGTAAAAAGGAGTTTGTGTTGTCAAATTTCATAGGTTCTCTTATTTCTTGGAAGGCCATGTCAAATTAGGATATTCTGACAGGTGACGAAGGAAGGACTTGCAGCGAGGGTGGTTGATAAGCAACAAATCCATAGAACCATATCAAAAGAAGAAATGTTGGATCTTTTTTATTTTGGTGATGAGGAAGACCCTGCCATGTTACCCAAATTGGGACTAGAGCAAGTGGATGCCACTGAAGTGATCAAGAGCTCCAATCAGGAGGTTCCTTGTCCCCAAGGAGGCATATCTTCTGATAAGCTAATGCAAAAATTGATTGACAGGCATCACCCCAGGTAGATTCCTTGACGCATTCAGGCATGTGTAACCTCAATCTGAAAGATGCATATTCATATTTCACTGAATTTTTAGGTTTATAAATTGTGACACAAAAATTTGGTATGTTTTTTCATCATTGTCAAAGTAAGCTCAAACTAATGTTTTTTTATGATTAATATTGGAAATACATATCCAAAAACTATAAGCATTTTTAAATAACAGGGCAAGTCTTTTTCAAATTCTTGTGTTGGATAGCTTCTAATGCCCAACCATTTGGTTAATTTAAAATTTCATAGCATGTTGGAGAAGTAAATGTTCTCTGAAACTATTTGAAAGGGATCTTCGCTGGTGACCTGAAGACTTGTGAGGTTAAAATCTTTTGTGGCATACCTTTGTTCAATGAAACATGAGTACACTCTTTTTAAATTTTTCTGACGGAACTAACATGCACTCTTAATGTGTAACACGCTAAATGGTGTAGCTGACCATTGCAGCTGCCATGGTTATTTTCTGGAACTTTGATTAATTATTTTATCCATGGTGCATACAGATGGATTGCAAACTATCATGAACATGAAACTCTTCTGCAAGAAAATGAAGCTGAAAAGCTGTCAAAAGAGGAACAGGATCTGGCTTGGGAAGTTTACAGGAAAGATATGGAGTGGAAGGAGGTCAAACGAGTTTCACATGACGAGTCTTCCTTCGAACAGCAGCATCAGATGCTCAAAAACAAACCTGCAAATGAGCAACAGCACCCAACTGCTGAACCAGAATTGGAACAGAAGAAGCCTAAGATCCCCAAGAACGACGGACTTCCATCTTATTTTGTACGTGCAAGACACCGAATGGCTCAGAGAAAGTGCACAAACCTATCACATTTGCTCACCCTTAGAAGTCAGGGGATAAAGGTGGGCTGCAGCACTGTCTGTGGGGAATGTGCTCAAGAAATCAGCTGGGTGGACCTGAAGAGGGAATAGAGACAGCTTTTGAGATAACATCTGTTAGTTTGCAATTTCCTAAGTCATTGCATTTTTGTTCACCTCAACCTCAATGTATGGTTGGTTAGTTAGTTAGTTTTCCAATTATAGGAGGGACAGGAAGGAAAATGAAGTTCAGTTTTTTGCTATGATAGAAATTTTTGTTTTATTGGGGGCTATTGCGTTTCAAATCTCTTCTGATCTGCTGTTAGCCCTTGTAATTCTCTTGTACAATAAATATAATTTTTATTTTTTAAAAATGTAATCTTTTATATTGTTTATAGTATTGTCAATTTTTTAAAAGAGACATATCAATTAAAAATAGTTGTTTTTTGTAACGAATAATTAATTATTACCTAAAATGGTTATTATTTTATATGAGAAGTAACCTACAATTTTAAATAAAGTTGTATTCAAAATAATATCAATCTTTTTTATTCACCTTTTTATATTTTATTTTAAAAAATCATCACAATATCCTTCCTTTAAAAATGAATTTTATTTATGTTATATTGTTTAAGAACTTTGATTTCTTGAAATTTCTATATATTTTAATATTAGGTGTTATAAAAAAAATGTAATTGTTTTACATGGTCAAGAATAACTATAAAATAAATGAATATGATGTTATAAAAAAACTGAATATAATAAAGATTGTGATAAAGGTATGGTCGAATAGTAAAAAGTGTAATATGCATAAGAGGTGCAGGGTGCGTATTATAGTTCTTGTGTCGAACTCGAGGTGCATGCCTATTTTTAACATTACTTGTAAAAAATATATATTTAATAATATTTAGTAATTACTATTTAAATTAAATAGAATAATAAATTCTAAATTAATACGAAATTAGATTTATTGAATATTTACTTAATTATAAAAATTACTGATCATTATATTTTTTAAAAAAACGATAAATAATATAAATATTTAATTTTTTTGCTTTTAATCATTTTTTAAAAAGTTCAATTGATACATCATATGACACTTTAACACAAGAAATTGATTAAAAATGTTGAGTTTATAGAAATCAAAAGTTTATATATTTATAAAGATACTTGAGTGGGTAGATACTCCTAAATATTAATTTCATTGAATTTTTCTTTTTTTAAAAAAAAAATCTCTCAGACATTTCTACGTAAAATTAAATATTAGTCCATAATTTCTTTTAAAAAAAAAATTCATTAACAACTGTTGGTAAATTCACAAGTATTCCAACAAATAGTAGGAAATTTAAAAAAAAAATAAAAACCATAAAACTAGACTAGATTCACCAAAAAATCACGACAAATATCTTAAAAACTTATTATTATTAATCAGAAGAACGAAAATTTTCCCGAAGTTAATTATCATTTATCCATTAGTTTGTTATATTAATGTTTATCTATTAACAAGGCCGTTAAAATCTTCAGGATGAAAATTTGAAAAAATTCCATTCCATTCCATCCCCATCCCAAATTTTTATAACTGTATTAGTCATTAATCTCAACTTGAGGAAAGCGGGATATAAATAGGACTCCATTAAAGAAGTCAAGAACTCAATCCATTTCAGTATAGTCACCCTTCTTCTCTTATCAAAAATGGCTTCCCAAAATATATTTTTACTGCTTTCTGTTTTGGCCTTAACTTCTGTAGCCACTGCCGTAGAGGTTACATATGATGCAAGAGCCATTAAAATTGATGGTGAACGTAAACTCTTGCTTTCTGGTTCCATCCACTACCCGCGCAGTACAGCTGAGGTTTTCTTTTAATAAACTTTTTGCATGCAGAAAGTGAATATTTATGATTTTTTTGTTAGTTTTTACTTCTTCTTTTTTAGATGTGGCCTGATTTGATCAAGAAATCAAAAGAGGGGGGATTGGATGCGATTGAGACCTATGTTTTCTGGAATGCACACGAGCCTGCTCGTCGCCAGTATGATTTCAGTGGGAATCTTGATCTCATTAAGTTCATCAAGACTATTCAGGAGGCTGGTCTCTATGCTGTTCTTCGTATTGGACCATATATTTGTGCTGAGTGGAACTATGGGTACTTGATTATTTCTACTTCTTTCTTTCGTTCTTGTTATAATCTGAGATCTTTATATCTATTGTTACAAATTAATTTGCAGAGGCTTCCCTGTATGGTTGCATAACATGCCCGGTGTTGAGTTGAGAACGGACAATACCATCTATGAGGTGAATTCACATATTATTAAAGTTTATATAAATATATATATATATATATATATATTTTATGCAATGTAATGTAACTAGTTCCTAATTATTTTGATTTTTTTTTCTTTCCAAGAATGAAATGCAAAATTTCACAACCCTCATCGTGGACATGTGTAAAAAAGAAAAGCTCTTTGCTTCTCAAGGTGGTCCAATCATTCTTGCCCAGGTACTATTTAATCCTTTTCATTCTTTAAATTTTCTATACTATTTATTCTGCAGATCATATATATTTTTAATTAGTTTTTAATTTTCTTCATATTAATTAATTGACAGATTGAGAATGAGTATGGAAACGCGATGGGATCTTATGGGGATGCTGGGATTGCTTACATGAATTGGTGTGCAGCCATGGCTGAGGCTCAAAACATCGGAGTTCCATGGATTATGTGCCAACAGGACAATGCTCCTCAGCCTATGGTACATGTTTTTTTTCTTCCATTGTTTCCTTTAGGGTTTTTTCCTTTAATAATTTGGTAATGGTGTCTCTTTTGACAACAGATTAACACATGCAATGGCTTTTACTGTGACAATTTCACCCCAAATAATCCCAACAGCCCTAAGATGTGGACTGAAAACTGGAGTGGATGGTTTGTTTATTAATTATGTCCTAATTATTTTCCTCTTATTCTTTATTCAAATGGTTTTTCGATTATATGATTTCTTGAACCTTATTATAATCAGGTTTAAGCACTGGGGAGGAGGAGATCCCCACAGAACTGCTGAGGATCTTGCATTTTCTGTTGCACGATTCTTCCAAAATGGAGGTTCTTTCCAGAACTACTACATGGTAAATGCCTTGGGGTAGTCAAAAAAATAGTATAAAAACTTAATTATTCCATTTAATTATGAACATTAATTAATATTGTTTATATGATTGCAGTACCATGGTGGGACAAACTTTGGTAGAACAACCGGTGGTCCATATATTACAACAACCTATGATTACAATGCACCTCTGGATGAATATGGTAAAGAAATGACTAATCATTTTATGTTAGTCTAATTTCTTTATTTTTTATATGCCCAGTTTATAATTTTTGTATACTTTTTAATGAATTGAAGGAAATCTGAATCAACCCAAGTATGGGCATTTGAAGCAACTCCATGCGGCTTTGAAGTCCATTGAGAAGCCTATGACTTATGGAGATGTCAATACAACCGACCTCGGCAATTCTGTCTATGTATGTGTTCACTTTTTAGTTTTAAGCTTTGATTTTGCACAAGAATAAATCTCTTCTTCTTCTTCAGGCCACAGTGTATAGACTTGATGATAAATCCAGCTGCATATTCGGGAATGCAAATCAAACAACTGATGCCATAGTGAATTATGGAGGAAGCGATTTCAGTGTTCCTGCATGGTCAGTTAGTATCCTTCCTGACTGCAAGAAAGAAGTGTACAACACAGCTAAAGTAAATGTACAGACAACTGAGATGGTTAAGAGGCCAACAAACGATAACCCTGCTCCTCTCAGATGGGCTTGGATGCCAGAGAACCTTGTACATGCTGTGGTTCATGGCACGGGTGAAGTATCAGCTAATAGACTTATTGACCAAAAAACTGATAATGATCTTTCTGATTATTTATGGTACATGACAAGGTATATATAGATATGCACATATTACACAATCAATAATTTTATCCTAATTGATAAAAGATCATGTGCTCCATTCAGAGTAAAAAAACTGTTCTGCTTTTTGGATTCGGCAGATTAAATCTTGAAGAGAATGACCAT